>JAQGBW010006389.1:0-10670 GCA_034698625.1 Julus scanicus
TGGGACTGGTAAAAACGTCCATTATTTAGAGGTTTCCGTTATTCGGGAGTGTCCGGTAAGGGAGGTACCACTGTACTTAGTGCTTATTTAGAGCTTACCATAACAATAATCACTTCAAACTATACGTGAACTTATGTACAGATTGGCAATATACAACTTATAATTGTTTGGTAATGGTTACTCTTGCGAATGTATACAATTGGTAAAAAACGCGGTATTAAGGCATAAAACTCCACTGAATAGTATTATGTATTCTGATAATAACTTTTGAGTATAAAAACGTAATTCTTGATAATAAAAACAACTTGTGACTTGCATGGTTTGTTTCGGATGAGAACCAGTATATCAATATGTATATTTTTTTGCATCATATCTTAAGTATTTTAGAAGAGAGGAGAGTTTTGAGATTTTTATACTCGCCACTCATAGTCTGAACCAACATTTATATATTGTCCATTCTGAATATTATATGGATATTTTCTGATTGTCGACGTCGAGGGCAGTAAGAATGCCATATGACTGAATTTTCATAATACTAGTTTATATTTTCATCGTTATTGCCAATTTCAACCCTGTTTTAAAGTATATAGGGTCTGTGTACAGCAAGAGCACAAGCAGCCTGTGTCATATATTCGTGGAAAATGCGCCGCATCACACCACCTTGTTTTTCCCGTATAACAAAAGTCACGCCATAGGTTGGTCAACAAACTTGATCGTTCTCTGACAACCCTCATTTCCTGCAAACAACGCGATTTAAAACAGTTGTTGTACAGGTACAATGCGTAACGTCAAGGTGCTTCGCTGGAAACTAATGTTTTTCATGGTTAAAAACGCCATACATGCATAAGTCACAAACAACTGAAGAGTTTTAGGATTTTTTGAACAGTTTCGTCATGCATCGCTTGACCTTCTAGAGTAGCTCTTTAGTTGACATTGACAGAAAAACAATTGAAAAACCACAAAATTACTCATTGCCGATTTTGAAAAACAGTTTTTTGTGTGTGTCAAGAAATCCAAGAGTTGGGCTCTGGTGAGAGTTGGAATAGTCCATTATAATGTTATAAACGGACTTCATGTAATTGTGAGTAGTGCTAATGGAATAAGAAACATATTTCTTAACTTTTCAAGATGACTCCCCCCCCCCCCATCCTTCCCCATACTAGCAAGAATCCAAGTATGTAAACTTGGACATTTTTTCCAAATTTATATTTCAAAAGTTCAATGCTACCACGGATGAAAAAATTACATAGGATATATATGGCAATTTTTATGTCCCATATAGGTCTGTAAACATTTGTTCATAGTATATGAAAATATGAAATGTTCACCAATCCATATTTGTCTGAAAACAATTATGCTGGCATGTCAATATCATTTTATATCATTGTCATGTACCTGCTGTAAACCGTTGACATATACAGTATATATATTATTTTTAAAAGTATGAAAATGGCACATACTTTATACTATAGGTATTTTATGTACATGTATGGGCACTTGGGAAGGTTTGTTCACATGTGTCCAAATTTCTGATATTTAATTTTCACAATTCCCATAAATACTTTTTCCGCTCGAAGTTTCTTGAGTAAATAGTTCCGCCATCTTTGCGAACCAAGCATGTAGAAATTTCCGAAAATCCATACGTTTAAATTTGGAATTTGATATGGATGTGTGAAAATAGTTTCTGCTGGACTTCTTCCAAGCAGAAAATCCTGTTGACGTTGGTGTTTGCGACTAAGCATACGGTTCTCTTGTTCGGAAAAATTTCAAACTGCTGGAATTGTATTGAAAATGTAGTTTACACTTATAAACATTTGAAGTCCATTGTAATGTGATAGATAAAAGATTAATTTAAGATTTTTTTATATATATCGCTTAGCACCATGGTGTTCCAAGGGCGATGGCTATTCTGCCAACCGCAGATTTTTAGTCGCAAGGATTAGATAGCTTGTCATGAGCATTTTGTAAAATAATACATTTGTCAATAACATTAGGTAGCTATTTGAAAATGAAGGACATGGTAACCCCTTTCGACTCGAAAGACGTTTTTGACATGCAAACCCACACATCGATGAAATGAATACTCATTCACTAAACGAGTTTTCGATGAACAGCAAGCCTACTAAATGTGCAGGACCGAGTTAATAAAAGTTGAAGTTTATTGTTGATTAGGAAGTGCTTGGCAACCAGGCTTGCTTCAGCTATTTTTCTATATTATGGTGCTGTTTTTTCCAAAGCACTTCTAAAAGTGGTAACATGGTAGATTTTTGCCAAGGATTTCAAGATATAAAAAGTCAATTATAGACCTACCAATGAAAAAAAAAATTCATTCTTTGGGGTCAGGCTTGAAAATCAATTAGAAATAAATACATGTCTATAGACACTGTATGATTGTTAATTGCAAAATATATTGCCATTTATATTAAAGAAGAAAACAAATTGATAGTGAGTAAGAACTTTCGTTGCACGCTATTGTAAACAATAAGTGGTTAAATTTAAACTTTTTTTCTACCAAGTTCTGACGTCATATGAGATTGTTTGTGCTACTTATGACACGTGTCATGTAGTTGGCAATCAATTTAAGATCTTCCTTTTAATTACAGTTATTTTATGTTCACCTTTTATCTTTTTATATTTTTTATCATTTCAAGTTGTGGAGAAGTTCAAAAATAGATGATTCGCTTGTGCACAGCAGGCACTGTGAGTTGTTATCATAGTAGCCCTCACTCTATCATGATACAACTACAAAACATTCGGCTGCATCAAAATAGTGTACAAGGTTTAGCACTTTCAGATTCCAAATCTCAAAAACATGTAAAGTTATTTTATATCAACTTTGGAGTGCTTGCCGTTAAACGCATACAATCTCAATTCTAAATATTGTCATATTTCAAGTTGAGGTAATATTCACAGAATGCTATAGCCCAGCTGTCTAAAATAATAAAACGAAATTGGCGATTAATAAGTCGTAAAAGACGCACAGAATGCTAATGTGTCATTACCTGAACTTAAATTAATGAGGCTAGCATGATGCATGCAAATATAATTATAGTGACTATATATATTCAAGAGGATGGTTGGGCATAATAAACTGCTCATGCATAAACTGATGCAATGTCAACCGAAACTTTCAATTGATTTGGAAAACATGTTCTTATTGATAAAATATTCGCCCCAGACGAATTGCAGAAACCATATACGAGTACAAGGTATGTATTAGAATGATTAACAGATGTGTTAAATGCATTTATCATGAAACGTTATGCTGATCTTACACATATGTCGGTCAGAACTGGTCTGAACTGGGCATTTATCAAATTGTATTATAGCTAAATAGGCAGACTGCCATGCTAATTTCTCAGACAGTATACTTGTACAATATGCGTGAGCACTTCTCACAAAATTAGAAGTGGAAAATTCTAGCCTTGAAGCTATAGTTTTTGTAATGTTAAGTTTCCATGCTATTTCCAATTTTCACGTGCTAACGTGTCATTGTCATGTTTGTAAGTTGTGGACTCCCAATCCATATGGATAATAAGTTAACAATGGCCATATAATTGTCAAGTTTTAAATAGTTAAGTTTTCAGTAGTTTAAATAATAATTTAGCTTCACCATGTACTGGTGTTGCATGATGTCTGCTTGTTTGAACAATATGATCAGTGTATATTATTGATCAATGACTTGTCGATGTGACTGCACATGCTATTATATTAAAAAAAATAACGAAATAGGTTCAAAAAACGAGTTGGAAACTTGAGTGATAGATATATCCACTATTTATTTGAAAATGGTTGAGGTCAAGCGCCCCCTTTCATACTACTTATATTAGAACAAAGTCTTGTTTTGAATAATCAACACAACGGTTAAATCCCACCTCAAAATCATTTCTCGTTCAACAACAACAACATTGAAATCGTTCACTCATCGAAACCAATAGCAAAAAAATAGCTGATCTTGTATTTTTTTTTCTTCATCATTTCTGCTTGTTTTCCAAAGGTTGAGCCAATTTGGATTTACCAATTAGCTCGCGAGTCTTTTATTGGATATCTTAATGACATCGCATAAACTGAATTACATCTATATATATCATTGTTGTCTGCCTGAATGACCAGTGACCAGTGTTCGTAGGGAGCCATTGTTACAATCAGGCAAATAACTGGAAAACATAATGTAGATATTTGTCCATGGTATAGCGTAATTAAATAGAAAAAGGCGAAATCTGGGTTAGTAGCAAAACGATTGAGACATTAACAAAACAAGGCACTGGGGGCTGAAGAGTTTTGAGTTCCCAGAGATCAAAAGTACATGTTTTTCTGTTTGGTTTAGTTTTAAAACAACATACATATATATATACGTATAAAGATTCTTAACGACTGCTCCAGGGGCCATTAAAAAAGACATCCCCGAAACCCCTTCAAAAATGGACGTTCATAATGGCGCTACCCCCTATCCACATGCCAGCAGACACCCCCTACCCCCTCTTGAGGACGTCCTTTTTAAATGGCACCTTACTACCAAATCATGATACATGGTTGATCACTTTTTTAAATAAAGATGCTAATTTTTTTAAACCGATTTTGACCAAATATGGCACTTTAGTTATAAACTTGCTTAATATATGGTATTACCTCTCTAAATTTTTAATTCTGAAGTGAAGTCTGGATTGTTTTGCAACACTTAATAACTTGGAGTTAATTTATATGCGACGGACGGTGTTACTGAATGAATCTGTGCCATTATGTTTCTCCTATACTTATTTTACATATTTATATACAATAACGAGGTCTCAAATATGATAATTTAAAACTAATAAAATATGCGACGTGTCTGTGTCTAAATGGGATTCTAAAAGTAATTGCAAACATGGTAAAGTGTGTCTGTGCAATGGGAGTCGGTACACACACGTTGTTGGCATTGAAAGTCGAAAGAAGTTTTCGTTTACCAATCCTTTTAACCCATCATAATGTCCTAGTTCACGCCTAGTAACAGGGACCTTCATTAGCATTTGGGACAAAGCGTAAACGAATACAAGTATTGTGCATAAAATAAACACACTGAAGAGGAATTTTTTAAAAATAAAAAAGCGAATTCAGGACGTTGTGGACTTGCAGTCTGTATAAGTGGTTTGTTGTCAGGTTCTTTTTAAGTTTTTTTTTTTAAAGTGGATAACGTTAAAATCTGGTATAGGTGTGTTCTGAAACTTAACGCCATTAACCTTAGGTTAGAACCACATGGCATCAGAAAATAACAACTAACTAACTATACAAACCTAAAACATGGTAGTGTTTATTCAGTATTTTCTAAATAAAAGGGCCATCACACCATTTACGAACACTGACATACTGTTTATATCGTGTTGTGCCTTATAGTGCAAAGCATTTGTGGTATATCCAAAGTTTATTGGATTATCAGCTGTAGTAATGTGAAATATTAGATAAGGGAGCTAAACTAGATTGACTTTAAAGAAGTCGGACAATAAAAACAAACAACATCAATAGGAAAAATTCAATTACATTTTGCCAACAAATTGTTATTATTTAAGGCAGCAAGACTTGTTTTTGACCTCTTAGCCAAAATTCACAATGCAAACATCAACATGTGTTTACTAAAACTGTCGGGGCGTTGATTCGATAGTTTTGATACAATGAACGGTCTGTTTTCATTAATGTAGTTTTTACGTTTGTTTGAAAACAATTTTCTTTTTATAGCGTTAATATAAATGAAAGCATGGAAATTTAATACTGCTATGTACATGATATATGCATTCCGCTTAATGAACTCGATGCTTGTACTTCTAAACGTCTTGAGAGCTTTTTAAATAAACTTAATTAAAATGTCCAGTTCAGCACCCTCTGGTGGCATTTGAGCCTTTAACATGGCATTTCCAACATGGAAGCAAAAGGGTGTGACCATGTTGGAAATAGACTCGTATGCAAACACGAAGTGCTGAACTTCGAATATTCTAAAGTTAGAACATGGCTGATATGGTTTGAACGATTTCAATATCAGATACCCTGTTTCGCACAGTTTGCACAGTTGCGTGCACATATACTGCAACTTTCCAGCCTCTGGCCTCTATTCATGTGTGAGCCCTGAATCAGCATGACACAATTCTGCTAAAATGACCTTTTTTGCGTGTATGCTATTTTTTTTCTTCTATTTTTTAACCCATTGTTTCCTAATTTTCTTCTCGGCTTGCGTTTTAACTGTTCTTAATTTCGTTCTACGTTTGCCTTAGACGAGGTTAAAATGTTGCCTCCCACAGTGTGGGTCGACCCTGAACCAAACAATTTTCATGTTAAAACGCTACGACAACATCGAAAAAACAAGAACCGGCTAAAGCGCTACTTAAGATATGACTAAATAAGTCAAAAACAATTATAATTAATTCTTCGGGCAAATGGCGTTTGGACTGTAAGGAAAAGATGGGCTGGTCTGTAATAATAATTCTAGGAAGGTCATCATGTATGATGTTGCAGCACGCTTGATTGAAAACATCTATGAGTGTGCGTTTATAATTAGACAGTTCTGTATGTGGTACTAACAGGTATATACTATAGGTATAATGGCGAAGTATAGATGAAACCCCCCATCGAAAATGTTTAATAGTTGCCCAAGGTCTTGTGAATTGGTTGGCATCGGATCTGGTAACTTGTGGATGACAACTGTTTCAGAAAATGGAGCAAGCCAGAAGGCTATCCTCGTCCTGGTATTTGGGCATGTCTTTTGTTGTTCACTTTTGAACATTTGTTTTTGCAGGTGTACACAAATCCCAAAATGTTGTTCGATTTTTTGATTGTCTACCATCTTATTTTTTTGTGTGGAAAAGTTGCTATTAGAGACCATTTTGGGCGATCATGAGCAGACAGACTTTTCATGGAATTCCTGTTTATTATTAGTGGACCTAATTTTAAATCCCATCTACATGCAAGTATGTACTCTCAGAGGGCAAAATACCTGTAAATTTTCGTCTGCTCAGTTTTAAAAAATTGGGCGAGCTTGTGACGAAAAACAGGTCTTGTCTTGAAGAGGATACACCTTGACACACGGCCAAAACACGCGAGTTAGAATTCCTGTACAATGTAGCATGTGTAAATAACCTAAAGATAAACTTATCGCCAAATGGTGAATATTTGGCATATGTCTTGTCAAAATTGTCATTTACATCCTGAATCTAGTATATACATATTTTTTTTTCTTCTAATAATAGACTATAAATATACACTTTCTCAAAATTAATTAAAATTCCCTTCAAAGAAAATGTTGTGGATTTGTTACTCCACCGATGGAAAATTGTGCACTCTTGTTATTCAATATGAGTCAATGATTCAATATCAAAAATAATGCCCAAAACAGTGTATTGATAAGATATTGGCCATAAGTCTGAGCCTTAGTATTAATTTAAAAACAGCAAAAAAAACTTTAAAATAAGGTTGTTAGTCATGATAAATAATTAAATTGGAAATTTTGGCCAAGACTTTGAGCGAGGGGCATAGATACATACATGTATTTACAATTTCTCTGATGCAAATGCTCCCCGTTTATATTGAACGATTTAAGTAGGCCTACTTCAGATTTGCAGAGTCTGAACCTTGTCAGTCAACTTTGATATTATTTTTTTGTAATAGGATGTGGTTTTTCTTATATGTGCAATATTCGCTTTCCCAATTGCCAATGTCAACAACAATCTACAATCTGCAGTGGAAGGATTTTCATTAGGTTCACGCACTATTGTGTTTTCTACTAAATATTGTTTACTAGTAGAGATGATATTTGGTAACTAATTTCGAGACCCGCCCCATTTTATCTGTAACATATCACTTAGAAATCTGTTATCTGTAGTGTTGCTGGAAAACTCACTACATTTTCCATTGGAAAACAAGAGTGACGATGTTGAATAGACATTGAGGGAGGGGAAAGTGTTTTTTAGTAACTATTATCGGAATTGATAAATTAGTTGAATTGGTATATTCGATAATGCCTTCTTATCATTTCTAACAAATATACGAGTACTAGCTACTTTCGAGAATCTCGTTTAGAGGTATGGCGCCCTTAGTTCTGCAAAGTCCAGATACTGTTACTCATATTATACAAAATGATAACCCTTGCCCTCCTTCCTCAGCCCTATCTATCTTCTGGTCCAATGAAAACCCAAATAAAGAAAGGCTCAAAATAAATTATAATTGCTCGGCAATAACGGTGTGAAGGTAATTCAGTTTAGGTAAAGCCTTGAAACTGTTTGAATTTAATTGTATAGAAACTCAAACTGCTGATTTGGATACAATTTTGTTGAGAAGTGCATTGAAGTAGTTGTAACAACTTTACCGACCATTAACATGGGTTGGGCATGGCCAGTGATATATTGTCAAGCGATAATGTATCTTACTGTACATTATTTACTTATAAATTGTCCAAAGAGGAATTCTGGTGGATGCGATCCTTGTCGTGTTGGTATTACCATGTTTTCGAAGGGATTAAATTCCTAAATTATTCAGACTTTGCCTTTAACCCCACGTTCATCCATTGAACAGGGTTAGGTTGCATTTTGAATAAGCAGTCTTATTTATTTGGCAAGTTCAATGCCACTTGTTTTGAATCTGGGTGCATTTAGGGGTGAGCTGAACTTTGTACTCTTCGCACCTCTTGTCCACGCTGTGAATAAAAAGTCTGGGAGGTTTTTTATAAGAGAGAGGGGGGGGGGGGGAGAAGAAATCAACATTTGGTCGGGTCGTATAACGTGTGGTGGCACCTCTTCCCCATCCCAGTACATCCCAGTACATTTCCACTGCACGATGGCCATATTCCCCTAACCTGATTTTAGGGTTTTAATCTAGGATTAAAAAGCTGACTAATGGTGATGGAAAACATGGTGGAGGGAGTGATTTTCCACTACTTGTAAAGTTGCATTTTTTTTATTGCACATGAATGCAAATATCTATTTATTTATTTCTAATTTATTTCTTATTTCTGATCTTTACTAGGAATGCAATGCATAATCTTGCAAAGTAATTAAACTGTATTTGATAAATTAGATACTAATTTTTTAATCATATGTAAGCCTATATTGTATCCAAATTTATTGTCAAGCATTGACTTGAGCTCGAGCTTAAATGCATTGAAGACAAGGATGATCAAACTCAAGAGTTAATCATGTTTTTCCCCCCTTCAAATTTTTTTTATATTATTTAAGAAAATATATAAACTGAAAGCGGCTCGCCATCATTAATAAGAACAACTACCACTGGCGCCATGGTGCCAAACTACATCATAACAGTTGTATTACGTATTCCTAGATCTACTTAATATTAAGTATCTCTCTTGAAATCAGTTTAACACTGTTTTGCTCGGATTAGAGTTCAATGTCGAGGCTGTGACTAAATTCAGCTAAATAACACGGTCGTGAAATGAATCGTCAGGCTTATAAAACAATAAACTGCGTAACTCATGTTATTCAGAATAAAATACAGAGTAACTTTCGCAATACATTAATAATAAAACAGAATTGCATCGCAGAAAATCAAAAAAACAACAAAGGTGACGGTTTTCACAACATGACCAAAGGAACGTGACTCGACTCACGCCAAAATGTGACGCTGTGAACTTTGAGCGCCATCTGACGCCAGTGCGCAGGCACTTTAATCAGCACTTGTTAATTAACAGCAAATTCATCAATCGTTCAATGTGTATGAAAGCGTGCCAAAGGTCAACAGGCACGCTTGTTTCTCTGCAAAAAGTACATTTTTAAGAATGGTATTGACCAGATAACGTCACGGATGGCGTAATGGTGCCATGTCTCCCATATGGTTCTCATCAGTCCCATCATTAAGGGAAATTTCAAATGTGATGATCATTTGCCATCTACTGGCCATTATAGAAAACTGAAATTTATTGAATATACTATATATACATACGTACAACGATTCAACAAAAACTTTTGATATGGGAACACACTCCTCTGACATGGACCATCTACATTCTACACCCTCTACAGAATAAGATATCATTATTACTTATTTAATTTATAAAAAACTCATTCTTGGTAATACAATTATAGGCATATAGCGATAATTGGAAATGCAGTAGTACACTATGCATGTCTGCACTTCTGTGAAGGCATTTAAGTGGCCCAGATGATGAAGGCCAAGGTTAAAGATGGCTTTAAGATTTTAGAATCATCTGTCTTTAACATCATTTTTTTTATCGTAGATAAAATAAGTTTGTGGCAAACACGGACAGACTCCATGGAAGCCCCAAAAGGGGGATGATGCGCCATTCAACAAAAGGGGTCAACACGGTCCCAAGGACCATAAAGGGAACTGGGCAATGCTCTCTCTCTCTCTCCTCCGACCTCGACTAGACATGACGTGTGTCCTAGGACCTCCAGAAACGCGGCAGCACGTGTTAACCCTTTACAATTCACTTTTGTTAGAACCAAGATGCCTCACGTCGTGATTAGTTTAATTGTTATGTTACTGTAATCGCATATATTCCCCAGTCTTAATAAACACTGATGCTCCCCACAATCGACCACAAGTTTGTTTATTAGCTCGCCTTGGTAAGGACGGGTAATGCCAACCGCGAGCGCGATGCCAAACCGCGAGCGCGATGCCAAACCGCGAGCGCGATGCCAAACCGCGAGCGCGATGCCAAACCGCGAGCGCGATGCCAA
>JAQGBW010006390.1:0-10670 GCA_034698625.1 Julus scanicus
CCATCAATGTTAATATCCAATTCAATTTCAATTATTTGTGTCTTAGGTTAAGTTAGGTTAGGTTTGGTTAGGTTAGGTTATGGCACACCTCCATAAAATGCGGGAAATCAAGTGCCCAGTTTTGCTACCTCACTACCAAATGTTCAATAAAAAAAGTTGGGACTGGCACATTTTATGCACTTAGAGAGGTCATTCATTTGCACAGGATGCATTTAGACAGGTTCTGCTGCACCGTTTGATCGAGTTCATCCCGAGCTGCCAGAGTTTGGCATCTTAACTCTTTGACATCACTAATCTTTGTTCAGAACACTTTTTGTACCAAATTCCCCCAGATGCAATATTCATCGGTGTTCAAATCAGGGCTTTTAAGGTGGCCAAAGGGCTGGTGGTAGAAAATCTGGAGTCTCTCAACGGAGAAACTGACCGGTTTCTCGAGCTGTGTGTGCTGGTACGCCATCTTGCCGGAATACGAACAACTCCGAAAGTACCGTATATCTGGGGGAATTTGGTGTGGAAATGTGTACCAAACAAAGATTGGTTATGCCAAAGAGTTAATACGCCGGATTCTGGCCACTCGGGATGAACTCGATCAAACGGTGATCGACTCGTCAATTCCCCGATGGCACGTGTGTTGCAGCGGGTAGAGGACACTTTGAGTACAAATTGAAATAAGAGGGTAGGCTGATAAGTAATGCCTCCACCTTCATACCTCCTCAACAGATGGCAGCACTGTCATGCAACAGATACTGGAGGCTACAGACTCCTATACCCGTTAACTGAGCAGTTAACGGGATGCGAAACCCTATCCTTTACAATGGGTAAATTTGCAACGACACTCACAGCCAAACAAAATAAGATTAAATAAAAATAAAAATTGTTTAAAATAGCTTGATAAATCAGCAAGGTCATTCGCTTGTCTTTTTTCACTTTAAAATAGTAGATTTTTGAAAAATTAATAAACAAGTTTGAAAAATGTAAATGATAATGCAAATTATTGGACATTTTTCATACTTGTTTATTAATTTTTAAAACATTACTATTTTAAAGTGAAAAAAAACAAGCGAATGACCTTGCTGATTTATCAAGCTATTTTAAACAATTTTTATTTTTATTTTTATCTCATTTTGTTTGGCTGTGGGTGTCATTGCAAATTTACCCATTGCAAAGGATACGGTTTCAAACCCTGTTAAAGAGTAGTAGTAGCAGTGAACGGTTGTTGTTAAAGAGTGAATAATGGAACCTTGTGCAGTAGCTCAGTCCTTCTGATTAAAGCAAGCTGAGCCGAGCGGCAATGTAGCGGCATATTGGACCCCAGGACCTTGGAGCACATCACTTCCGAAACCTACCGGGACTTCCTTAAACAAGCCATCAGTAAGCTTGTCAGCCTCAACCGTGCTCCACCATAGTGATCCCGTTCATCCTTCTCCCTACCTTTCCTTCCTTTGTCATTCCATCTTACCTGCCCCACCCTCCCATCTACCACTGCTCTCTCCCAATGCTCCCCATAAGACCTACAGTGCACACTACGATCTTGCACGCGCCGTATCCATAAGCTGCACATTCCCCCTTGTGGGGAATAAACATTTAGGAAAAAAAAGATTAAAGCAATGTGCTGTCATTGAATTCCTTTAAGCAAAAGGTGTCCCTCTAAATGAAATTATCGGTGAATTGTACTGCGTGTCGTTGGGCCAGTAAGTCTAAGGATACTGATGCACGAACGAGTGACTTGTGTGACAAGGAACGAGTTGGACGTCCTGCAACAGCAACTAATGAGACCAGTTGTCTGGTGATTATGTAGAAAATTGAAAGCAGGAAAGTAAAGAGCACATTCTGAGGATTATTTCTGCGTTTGATTTATTAAAATATTCTCATCCAAACGCGAATTACGAAGGTGGAGGCATTACTTATCAGCCTACTCTCGTATATTTGGGGGAATTTGGCATAAAAAGTGTACCGAACAAAGATTCGTGATGTCAAAGAGTTAAAACTCCGAATTCTGGCCACTCGATCGAACGGTAATCGACTCTGCGTTTTCCCGATGGCGCAAGTGTTGCAGCGGATAGAAGACACTTTTAGTAAAAATTGAAATAGCTGTTTTGTTTGTACGTTTGTTGCCTATATATATTTGCAAAATTGGATTTTCATTGATTAAAAAACAAAAAAGTTACGAATTTATGAAAAAGGTTGCCCCTTTTTTTGTGGCCACCCTGTATATCCATATACGTGCCAGTATGTCGTATGAACAACCTAGTTAGGGATTATAAGTAGCAACATGGTTAGGATCACGTGCTGTGTATGTTGCACGCGAGCGCGTGGCAAGAAAGAACGTAACCATGGCAACTCATTGGAACGATTTTCATTTTTCGAACGAGATGCCGCTGTATTCTAGTTTTCCTTATGTGGGATTTTTTTTTAATGAATTTTTCGTTGAAAATGCGTTTTTTTTTACTTAAAGTACTTGAAAATGCTTGAAAATTGTTAACATTGATGCTGGTGAGTTGATATTTTCGTGTAAGAAGTTAGTTGAGCGTAGCGAGGGCTCTGGTTTCCGCATTCCAAACCGTACGGAACAAATCCTAACCGATAGCGATGTTTCAGGTGAACAGTCTCGTTTTTCTTTACCTTTTTGGTCGATTATAAACTCCGATTAATCGATTTTATATCGTGCTTAACCCGGTTATTTTTAATTACTTTTTATTCATTGGTTAATTGCACATGAACGTTTTAATTCAATGTTGGAATGCTTTCCTTGGCTACGTGGTTAGGATCACGTGCGTGGAGTTGCACGAGACGGAACAGAACATCCTAACAGTTCGAATACAAAATGGCCGCCTCCATGGCTCGGATTTTGCATTATTTGACATAAAAATGGTATTTTAATACAAGGCGAATGCAGTTTTCTTATTCTTAACCGTTATATGAAAGTCTTAAGTAGCGAAAAAATCCTAGAACTATAGAGAAGTTATCCTATAATCCTAACTAGGTATATTGTATGACATCCTTTAATCCTAACTGGGTATATTACAAGACATCCTTTAATCCTAACTAGGTACGTTTGAAGAAGTCTGCTAATCCTAACTAGGTACATTACAAGACATCCTTTAATCCTAACTAGGTATGCATATTGTAAGACATCCTTGAATTCTAACTAGGAGTATTGTAAGACATCTGCTAATCCTAACTAGGTACATTACAAGACATCCTTTAATCCTAACAAGGTATGTATTTTGTAAGACATCCTATAATCCTAACTAGGTACATTAAAAGACATCCTACTTTCCTAACTAGATAAGCAAACCTAGCAATGCTATTATTGTAAATAGGTAAACATTCCTAATAATACTACAATCCTAACTAGTCAAGAAATACTGCTATCTTAAAAATTCTAAAATCGTAACTAGACAAACATGCTTTTCTATCTCCAACCGTTATAGGGAAATCCTAACTAGGTAAACAATGAGTTGTTCTGTAGACAATTAACTTGAAAGTTAATTAATCCTAACTTAGTATAAGTAGAATAATTTCTTTAATTGTGTTAATTGTTCATTCACATAAATGCGTTATTGTCAGATTTAAACAAGTTTAAAAATTGTTGCTTTATTTGGCCAGTCGCTTAATCGGGCCGATGCGTTCTACTTTCGATTAACCGGAATCGAACAATATTCGAAATAATCGAATGGTATTTGGAACAAAAACCTGTTAACCGGAATAGACTAATAACCGGAAATGCAACTTTTAGCAGCAAATAGAGCGAATACAAAATGTACCATGAGGATAAAGTCAAGACTTATTTAATTGTCTATAAGTGTGAGAAATTTTGCCAAATTTTCGTGAATTTTAAGAAAATTAAGGTAATAAATTTTCAATCAAATTTTGTCAAAATTTCTCGAAAGAATTAAAAAAAATGAAAAATCGTGAATTTTAGCAAAATTTCATAAAATTTCGTAAAAATAAACCTTATTCGCGAATTTTTTCATAAAATCTAATCAAATTTCTGTAATTCTTACAAAGTTTTTATAATTATAACTTTCTTTGAATTTATTATAAACAAGGAAGTTCATCTTTCGCAAATTTTCGATAATTTTTCGCAAAATTTCTTTTAAAAAACATCTTTCTGAACCCAGAAAACATATTTTACAAATTTCAGCAAGATTTTCTCAAAACTACGTAAAAGTTTCATTTCCAAAATCCCACTTGCAAATTTTCGTTAAATTTTCTCCAAATTTATGAACAAAATCTTTTGCTAAAGAGTTTTAAACAATTAAGTTAACACTTGATGAAATTTCGCAAATTCTAGTTTGTTTTTTGCTAAATTTCTGTACATTTCTATGCAATTTTAAAGAAATTTTCAAGAAATTTCAACAATAGAGTTCCTATAACTCATAAAATGAATGTCACAATTTTCAAAACTTCACAAAACCATATTTGTAACTATTAAATTTTCGTAAATTTCCATCAAATAAAAATATACACTTACTTTGTACGATGAAGAGCAGAAGCAGCAGGAATTTTCCTTCCATATTTCCCTTCGAAATTTTGTTGGAAAAACTTCAAGTTTGTATAAAGTTTTGTTTTTGGGTTTATTTTTATATTTTCAACCAGATGTTTGTATTATTTGTTGCACATTTTGTTGAAATTCGTTGAATATTCCATTTGGAAAACTGAAAAATTCCCTTTAAAATCGGCTTGAAATTGTTAGGAATTTCATTCCCCCACAATGCACCGCGACGTGTTCCAAACAATGGCTTCCTGTTCTTCTCAACTCCTTTTTCAGTCTGTTGAGAAAATTCTATTTTCTGTTGAAGTTAGGAACTGCCTTAGAAAATTTCAAAAGCTCTTCTCCCATTGGCTGACTGCTTTTTGTTCTTTTTTTTCTGCATAAAAAAGAATGTTTAAGAAGGCGTGACGTCACGATTGGAAGCGAGTATTTCGCACGCCATGACGTCATCAGCGGACGAACTGGAGCAAAACACGAGTCGTTTTTCAACCTTAGCAGAAAAAAAAGTCGTTTTTTGGCAAGTTTTTATTCAAAGACAATGAGTTTGAACTGCATCAAAAACAAGCGAATGTAGGACAGGGTTGACCCGTTGCTTAAACTACAATTGCCATGGGCAGAAAAAAGAGGGGAAAGAACGGACAGATTAAGCAGGAAATGCACGCCAGGGGAAAGTGACATGAGTAATGGGCCAATAAAACAAAATATGGCTTAAAATAACATATTTATGTCAAAAATTTCAGTCAGGTTGACAGCTGTTGACTTGACTGATTAAACAGGATTTATTGGACAGATTAAACAGGATTTATGGTAGGTTCCAATAATGGACAAATTTGGCAGGAAGTGTGTGGAAGGGGAAAGTCCCACAAGTGAGGCACTTGTAAGACACGGTTAATTGGGGCACTAAACAATACCTTAAAATAACATTTGTCAAAAATTCGAGCCAAGTTGACAGTGGGAACAAACGTTCAGATAAAAAGGATTTTTGGACAGATTTATCAGGATTTATTGTAGGTTTCAATAATGGACAGATTTAGCAGGAAGTGTGTGGAAGGGTGAATTGAGGCACTTGTAGAGGTAAGTCATGGTTAATGGGGCACTAACAAAATACCTTAAAACAACATGTTTATGTCAAGCTTTGAGTCAAGTGGGAAGAAATGGACAGATTAAACAGGATTTAATCTAAAGGTATAATATTGGACAGATTTAGCTAGAAGTGTGTGGAAGGGGGAATTGAGGCTCTTGTAGAGGTAAGACATGGTTAATGGGGCACTAACAAAATACCTTAAAACAACATGTTTATGTCAAGTGGAAGAAGTGGACAGATTAAACAGGATTTATCGTAATGGACAGATTTAGCAGGAAGTGTGCGGAAGGGGGAGTTGAGGCACTTATAGAGGTAATAGTTAATGGGCCCCTTAAAATAACATTTCTGTCAAACTTAAAAGTAAAGTTGACAGTGCAAACAAACGGACAGATTAAACAGGATTTGCCATCCATAGGTATAATATTGGACAGTTTAAACAGGAAGTGTGTGGAAGGGGAAAGAAAGTGAGGCACTTGTAAGACAAGGTTGATGGGGCACTAAACAAAATACTTTAAAATAACATTTCTGTCAAAATGTTGAGTCCACTTGACAGAGGTCACAGACGGACAGGTTAAACAGGATTTATCATCCATAGGTATAATATTGGACAGATTAAACAGGAAGTGTGTGGAAGGAGAAAGTGAGGCACTTATAGATAGAGGTAAGGTGTTAGCATTTAGCGGGGAACTAAAATTGATTAACTGTAGGGGAAAAAGAACAGATTAAGCAGGAAATGTCAGGGAAAGTGAGCTACTTAACCTTTTAGATAAATGGGGGATAAGATAGGAAAACCAAGTTTAACGGGACATTAAGAAACACTCGTAAAATTTCTGTAAGTTTTGCAATAAATTTCTATAATTTCTGATGGACAGATTAAACAGGAAATGTCAGAGAAAGTGACACTAATTGTCCATTTTTACCTATGGAATAGCCCTACTTTGGTAGTATTGGCAACCGTGGAACATAAACGGTGTGTTACCATGGCAACCACGGAATACAGGCACCAGTAGCCATGGAAACCATAGAACATAAACAATGTGTTGCCATGGCAACCGTGGAATGCAAGCACGAGTTTCTACAGCATCCATAGAACATAAACCATGCGTTTCCACGGCAACAGTGGAACACAAGCACGAGTAGCCATGGCAACCGTGGAACATAAACAATGCGTTGCCATGGCAACAGTGGAACACAAGCACGAGTAGCCATGGCAACCGAGGAACATTGTTGTTGTCATGGTAACAGTGGAACGAGATAAACCACGCCCACTTTTCCCCCCTTATTCCCAACCGATATAAATTAACTTAAACCAGCAATTAATATTTCTACTTTAATTGTCCAACATTTCAGGAAATTCTGAAATAAATTGCCAGTGATTTTGAAATGAACAGGGGTGTGTCAAAGTCGCTCGTGATTAAATTGTGACCTATTTTTTCATGCAAATCGACAGGACAGACATTGAGTCATTTTTCGAGGCTACTTCGGGATATTTTTGAATATTTTAAGGGCGGAGTCAACTATGTCAAATTGGGTGAAACTGGAAATAACTTTAATAAAACACATATTGGTTTTTCCCACAATTTATGGGCTTCACCTGTCTGACCTAAAGCGATTTTCTGAAAATTTGTACGACATCTTTTCAAATCTGTTGCTTTAAAAATAATAGTGAATTTTTATAAAATTTCGGGTCTATACCTACAGAACTTATTCAAATCATATTAATAACAGGTTTTTTATGCATACAAAAATATAGCAGTTTTATATATATTTTTTTTCTGAATAAACGACATAGATTTGTGGAATTTGATTTCCGGTTTACGTATATCCAATATGTCACAAATTAGGATGACCTTTTTTTCGCAGTGACCAGGTCATAGTCATAAAATGACAGAAAGATGTTTATGGAATGATACCATCCTAAAATGTTAAAACCAAATGTCGAAGTCTCATTTGAACAGGTTTTTAACAGGGACACACAAAAAAAAAAGAAACTTACTTTTCTTGATTAACAACGAGACGAATCCAAACAAATGAAACTATGGCAAACTCAATTTGTCACAAATAAACCAGATCTGGCCATATCAACTTCAAATGGAGTTGCATCTAAAACTGCTTTGTTAAACCTTGGAGAAAATTTCAAAAAAGTGCTACATTAAAATCGAAAATCGCAACATTTGATAGTTTTAGGTGATTTTTCCCATAAAATTTAGCAAAATGTTCAAATCTTTGGTAGGTTTTCACTCGTATGTAACCATTACAATAATGTCGAATAAGGTCATATCATAAATTGGTTTTTCATTTTCACTTTTTAATGACTTATCTTATCTTCCCTCTAGTTGCTGTGCTTTTTTTTTTTTTTTTTGGTTTTTTGGATTGTCCCTGATATTTTTCAACAACAAAAAAAATGTCTAAATGAATTTTGTCGAAATTTCTCGATAAATTTCCCTGACCTAAAAACATTGCCGTTAATTGTCTCACTTTCCCTGACATTTCCTGGTTTCAACCAGATCTAAAAAACACGTAATCTACCATTCATGCTAACCCTGTTCTACATTTAATATTATTATATAATTTTGAAATACACATTCTATACGAGTTTTTATCTAATTTACTGGATAACTATTTCTTAACATCTTAATGGAAAAAACTTGATCAAACTATACGCACATTTAAAATATATAAATTCCTAAAATTAAGGATTTTTTTTCATGAAATTTAGGACTTGAAAATTTCTTAGAATTAGGAACATAAATTACTAAAAAAAATGAGACAAAATACTAAAGCAGTATAGTATACAAAACTTTCGCAACTTACCGAAATTTATTATAAAACATATTGCAAACAGGAATTTTAGGAGGTCTTCTAAATGTCCCAATAATTTTTTCTGACCTAAAAACTTTACCTGATATTACCTGTTTAATCTGTATGTTGCTCTTTATTGAAAATCCAGTTTATTAATATGTCCATGAAGTTTTCTTAATGTCCGGTTGCCATGGTAACTTTTGCATGCGTTCCACGGTTGCCATGGAAACTCGTGCCCGTGTTCCACGGTTGCCATGGAAACACGTGCCTGTGTTCCACGGTTGCCATGGAAACTCGTGCCTGTGTTCCATAGTTGCTATGGAAACTCATGCTTGTGTTCCACGGTTACCATGGCAGCTCGTGATGGTGTTCCATGGTTGCCATGGTTGCAATCAACGATTGACATATCAAAAATTGAACGAAAAATGCTGATGTTCGCTGTTTTTGAAGTCAATGTTCGCTTTAAACAGTTTATAGAGATAGATAAGAATTTCTACGAATACTTAAGTTTATTTTTAAGATTTTAAGTGTTTTATGCGTTTGATGTGTGTTGGGATAAAGGAACCTTAAAACAATGTTTTTCAACCTTTTTTGAACATGATACATACACAAGTTGGTGTGTCCAGAAGTGTTTGTGAAATATTCGGTTGGTGTCAAATGTTGAAACGTATCTGAAATATGAAATTGTGATATCAAAAAACTATATAAACTACTCAGACGTATCTGAAAATTTGTAACTTGAAATTAATAATACAAAATATGGCAAGGTTTAAAAGGTTGAAAAGTAATGTATGGATATTTTGAAAAGCAGAAACTTGAGTAAAGAAATAAAAGGGCCGAAGAAGGTGATGCGGATATTTTAAGGTGCAAAACTGGTTTTAAAACCAGAACTAATTTCTCTTAACCTAATTTTCAACATTTTTGTTGCAAAATGTCGAGAGATGAATACAAAATATATTTTCTTAGAAATCTGGTTTTGAAAAAAAAAAAAAAAAGATGAAAGGCTTAAATAAGATAGAAAATTTAATCGAAGTGTTGAACCGTTTTAATTACTGTTAATTGAATAGGGTTGAGAATTGATTTCAAAGTCAATGCTCCTGCCTGTCGTTTGAATTTTATCTTAATTTTGATAAGTTTTTTTTTTCTTTAAAAAATGAGGAACTAAAAGGATGCTAAAAGATGCGAGTTGTTGTGTCCCACTTTAACTGAAGTTAAGCCTAACGAGAGGACGACACACTTTCACGGATTTAGGGTGTCTTGACCCCCCTCTTCTTGCATATTAATACAATACACACGTTGCACTTGCCTATTTTTCATTTTATATGCCAAATACATGTGTAATATTTCAAAAAAATACATGCCAAAATTGGGGTTTTAAAAACATTGAATTAAGATTTTTTATGTTGATTTGTAAGATTTACACTTTTATGGATAAGTTTAGACTATATAGTGTCGATGACAAGTTTTGGGAAAAGTTAGTTGGAATTTTAATATAAGTTTCTGAAATTTCTGATACTAAGATATGTGAATTTTGTAAATTGTTTTTGTAAGATTGTTGGAGCAAAAAATTTGTAAGAAAAATCTTTCTAAATTTTGTGACTTTCTGGATTTCTGTGAATGTTTGAATGTTATTTTTTTTACTGAATTTGTAATTATAAAGGGGAATTTTAGAAAAGTTTGTAGAAATTTCTGATAATTCCTTAGCTGCATAATGTTCCTTGAGTTTTCCTTAGCCATTCCTCGAGTCTTCCATATAGTCATTCTCAAGTCTTCCATAAAGTCATTCTCAAGTCTTCCATAAAGTCGTTCTCAAGTCTTCCATAAAGTCGTTCTCAAGTCTTCCATAAAGGCGTTCTCAAGTCTTCCATAAAGGCATTCTCAAGCCTTCCATAAAGTCATTTCTCAAGTCTTCCGTAAAGTCATTCTCAAGTCTTCCATAAAGTCGTTCTCAAGTCTTCCATAAAGGCATTCTCAAGCCTTCCATAAAGTCATTTCTCAAGTCTTCCGTAAAGTCATTCTCAAGTCTTCCATAAAAGTCACTCTTAAGTTTTCCATAAACTCATTCTCAAGTCTTCATATGCATAGTCATTCTCAAGTCTTCCATGGTCATTCTGAAGTCTTCTATAAAGTCATTCTCAAGTCTGCCATAAAGTCATTCTCAAGTCTGCCATAAAGTCACTCAAGTCTGCCATAAAGTCACTCAAGTCTTCCATAAAGTCACTCAAGTCTTCCATAAAGTCACTCAAGTCTTCCATAAAGTCACTCAAGTCTTCCATAAAGTCACTC
>JAQGBW010006391.1:0-10669 GCA_034698625.1 Julus scanicus
GACGTCGTATTTGGGAAAACGCGACGTCGGTCAGACGCATTTTACGACGTCTTCACGTCGGTTTGTGCTACGTGGGAAGCTTTGGCAATCTATATATGCTGTTAAAAGTCCAGTATGCCACACTTTTGGTTTTTGTTTTCGTTTTTTGTTACCGTAAAATGTGGATACTTGCTCAAAATTTCGGAAACTCCGGTTTTCGTAACCCTCAAATTCTTCCCCCCTCCCCCCTTCTCCTGTCTAGTTTTTGACTTTAGTAGCCTGTAGTTTTGCATAAATATGTTTTGCTATTCAGAAGAACAATAGTTTGGGCATTGAGGTAATCACTATATTCACCTGTTTTAACAACAGCAGTTTTGTGTTTTCCTCCTAAGATGAAAATGTGACTGAATTAGGTAAAACACAAAAAAACAGTCGTCACAATTCAAAATGACCGTCATTTAGAATACGCGAAATTTATAATACATATTGGTAAGTCACCAGAATATGACTGAAGAGTGTGAATCTCAAACGGGCTAAAAAAGCACTAATTAAAACCTGCTTAAGACATTCCAAGTGAGCAAAATGATGACTGGTCCAAAGTTGCTTCCACTGTCCAAAAGTCCAAAAGCAGGCCAAAGCAGACTAAAGTATCCACATTTTACGGTATGTGTTGCTGTTTTGACATGTTAAAAGACAATGGTATGTGTGTTAAAGATGAACACATTCCACTACACGATGGAACCTATAGAATGATAGTGTAGATGTATACACAACCTATTTGGTGACTGTACTTACTTACTAGGAGGAAACATTTACAGCAACTTAATGGCACATTAAGGGGATGTTGGGGTAATTATATATCTGCTCTTGCAAATGGAGAAATTCCAGTGAACTCTTAAAGAGAAAGTACGATATAATAGAAACGGATTCGTATACAACACAATGGAGACCAAAAGAAGTTTCGTAATTAGTTGCCTTCGTTTTTTATTCTTAAAATAACAAGATTTGGGAATATGTATTTTATTTCTTTATGAACGATTATTGTTGGAGAAATTTCATGTGCCATTCTGCAATGATGATGTTACTTGATGTAATTTTTTTATTATTATTTTTAAAAATTACAGTGAATAACTAACAAAAAAATTATGCAAGTTAAACCTTAAAACTTTAAAATTCAAGAATCAAATTTTATTGCCACGTCATTTATCCTTTGATTAACGTGAATAATTTCCAAAATTAATTTTTATAATTTTTTGTTAGCTTCCTGTATAACATAAACAAAATATATATAAAATATTACATTAATTAAACATTAATCCAATGCAGAATAAAACATCAAATGTTTTCAATAAAAATAATTCAGGAAAAAGTATATAAATTCCTAGATCCTGTTAATTTAAGAATAGTAAAATGAATAAAATATATAATATCTTAATTGATGGATGATATTTGTTATATATAGTCAAAATCGCAGTTCATGACCCATATACTGTATTTTCAATAATAATACGGTTGACTAATGTGTATATTTGGGTCATTATTGGCTAAATATAGTTCATTTATGTCGATATTATAGCTTTTCCACCACCAGGGAAGATTATCTTGCCAGTATCAGACACAAATGACATAAGTTTGCAACAATAAGTACAATGCAGCGTTTGAATTTATCAATAGTTAGTCATCTATCATCACGGACCATGTAATTAATGAAGGGTAAAATGAATTGCCAAAACGTTGTCTACACGAGCACTAAAGACGTACATGAAATCCGACCTAATTGACAAAGTTTTTGCACGTTGGAAATTCTTGACAAGAATAATTAATGAAAGACTAAAATGATTATCCAGAAAGAATGTCCAATCCTGAAACTCATCATTCATTTATCTTGCATGAAAATTTGGTCACCGAGTTATGCTTGTAATTTGTAAAAAAACATCCTTGAACAAACTGGTTATTAATATATTTAAAATATCGTTAATTTATTAAAACCGTTTGAAACTACTTCGTGAATGTACCATAGAATCCATTGCGTGATATATTACTGTATGTAGACAAAAAAAATGCATTTTCATTCCTTTGAAGCAAAAATTGACAATATTTACCCACATGGAAAATAAATGCATATAGATTGAGACACTGAAATGCATTTCAAAATGTATTTTGAATGTATTTTGAAATACATTTATAAACATGCATTTTAAAATGTATTCTCAAACGCATTTTTAAATACATTTTTATAAATGCATTTTTGGTGTCTCAATCTACATGTATTTTAAATGCATTGCAAATCATTGTAAATGCATTTCTGTTCCATGTGGGTAGATGTATGAATTTCTTTGAAAAGTTGTCCTTTTTGGGGGAGTAACTTATCTTTAAGAGAGTCTGAAAACACTAAATTCGTAATAATCCTTCATGACATCTCTCAATAGTTAATTATCATTTTTTGTTTATAAGAACACGAAATTAAAGATCACCAGCTTTTTTTTTAAAAAAAATGTGTTCACTCTTATCCCACGGATGGCTTGTTGAATGGAAGACATGTTGAAGGTTTTTGCGGATTAGACTTGAATTGCACGTTTATCTTTAGGATTCCGTTAATTAGTTATCGATCCGTTTGCAATCTTTCAGAATTCCATCTGTACTACAAACGGGACTTCAGCGAATGGGAAGAGATCACTCTAAGTTCCAAGCTAACCAATTACACGCTAGAAAGCTTGGAATGCGGAACCCGTTACCAATTATACATCACGGCCACAAACAAACATGGAGTGAGCGACCATTCGGACACAATCAACACAAAAACGAAAGGATCGCGTGAGTACACACCTTATACCCTTCAAGGGCTTAATTGACCGTGCAAAAATACTGTGCAGTTCGGTGTACTAAACTCCAACACTGGGATTGATACGAGGGTGGAATTCATCATGGGTGCACGCTGCGCTCCAGAGATGCTCCTACAACATGAACTGTCAATTGCTTCTTATCTTCAAATTGTTTGTAAATAATCTGAAAAACTTACTTTGCCTTTTCAAATGTTAAAATTCACGCAAATTATAGCAGCAAAACAATGCCGAATCTTTTCTCTATGAAACTAACACAAATATTGGAACGTTAGATGTCTACCCTGTATATTGGAGTAAAGTGTTATGGATGGCTTCTAGACTATTCCAGATTTTCAAATCACACATTGATTTTTTCACTTCATGCCTTTCTCTACATCATTGGACACTAGATGCATTCTCAAATGCACTCTTATTCATGAATACCAATTGTTTATCCCGAACTCCAGCATGTAAGAAAAAAAAAACGATTTTTATCGTGCCCTAAATACTGAATTTGGGTCGTTTTTTGTTTTTTTCAGCTCCCAGGAGTCCCATAAAACATTCCTTTATTCGGGAGAGTGCCACAGCCATCACTTTGCACATGGGAACTTGGGACTCTGGCGGCTGTCCAATACTCTACTTCGTGGTGCAGTACAGAACTAAAGTACAGAACGATTTTCGATTGGTTTCCAACAACCTTTTGGTGCAGGATTTCATCATTCCTGATCTTACTCCTGCCACCTCCTACATCATCCAGGTGACGGCGCACAACAATGCAGGCTCCACTGTGGCACACTATGACGTCACCACTAAGCTCATGACTGGAGGTAAATAGTACTTTAAAATGTGTTAAAGTAGAACCCCCTTAACCGACTCTCTGGCTTAACCGGCCGATTCATATGGAAATGTTTTTGAATCCTTGAGCCTTGAAAGCCTTGAGAATGTAGGTAATGAGCTTTGGAAAACTAGAAAATGCTATAAGGAATGAGCCCTAAGATCCTTGAGAATGTAAGGAAGGAGTCTTGAAATTTTTGAAAATGTAACGAATGAGCCTTAAAATCCCTGAAAATGTAAGGAATAAGACTTGGATTACTTAAAAACTGTAAGAAGTCTTGAAATCTTTAAAAATGTAAGGAGGAATGAGCCTTGGAGTCCTTGAAAATGTAACGAATGTGCCTTGAAATTCCTTGAAAATTTAAGGAATAAGACTTGGATTACTTGAAAATTTAAGGGATGAGCCTTGAAATCTTTGAAAATTTAAGGAGGAATGACCCTTGGAGTCCTTGAAAATGTAAGGAATGTGCCATGAAATCCTTGAAAATATAAGGAATGTGTCTTGAAATCCTTAAAACTATAATGAACGAGCCATGTAATCCTTGAAAATGTAAGAAATGAGCCTTGGAATCCTTGAAAATGTAAGGAATGTGCCTTGGAATTTTTAAAACTATAATGAATGCGCCTTGGAATACTTGAAAATGTAAAGAACGAGCTTTGAAATTCTTGAAAATCTACGTAATGAGCCCTGAAATACTTGAAAATGTGAGGAATTAGCCTTGGAGTCCTTGCAATATATTTGAACTTTTTCTAACAAATTTACTGGACATTCTAAACAAGTATAAGCAAATATATAAAGCCTAGCTTCTTAAAATTCTGAATAATTTTGTAATTTTATTTAGCAAACGTGTTTTGTTATTTTTCAACGTTTAGGGACAATTGTTCCTCGACCAGCCCAAGAACAAGACAGTGGTTTTCCTTTATATTACGACGTTAAAATCGTTGTCTTGGTCACTTCAATTTTGCTCATGGTATTCACTGCATCGGTCATCGTGTGCCTGTGCTGCAGAAGAAAAAGACAGATCAGCTTGGATCGACCAGGTCTTTTATGGTCTTTTACTGGCCCAAAAAATTCACATTTTGATGAACCTTGTATAATATCATCTTAATGTGCGGTTGTTTTTTTTTTTTTTGGTTCTGAAGTTCCAGCTGCCCGTCCAGTTCTACAACAGGGTCGTCAAGAATTTGGAAATACACCCAGTGCCGGAAGTTTTACATATCTGTTGGGAAACAGTAAAAAAGGACTAAAACGACCTAACGCCAACTTCAATCACTTCAGAAAAGGTATCTTGTGAGCATCCAGAGTTACAATCTGTATTAAAATGTATCCTTATCAACCTGTGACGTCATCATTCCAGATCCAAATTCAGAGGATGTTAACCCTTATGCATCAGCTCCGATTGTCAATAACCAATTGAACGAAATGCAGACATTTGGTGAAAGGGCGTCTCAAGTGCCCCAGGTGTATCCTGCACTAAAAAGAGTAAGGGCATCATTTTTTGTTAAACCATATCAAAAA
This sequence comes from Julus scanicus, assembly GCA_034698625.1. Lineage (NCBI taxonomy): Eukaryota > Metazoa > Arthropoda > Diplopoda > Julida > Julidae > Julus > Julus scanicus. The sequence continues at coordinate 5,155 of JAQGBW010006391.1, forward strand.
GCGTTGATTTCAAACCGGTCTTTCATCTGTGTTATGGCCCTTTGTGTTTGCTATTCAGGAAATGAGGGATGGGACGTTTCCAAGATCAAGAAGGGAAAATGTGCTTAATCTCGATCATAATACGAGAACGGAAAATATGTGCGATGAAGGTAGGAACATGTTTTAGGAAGCTTTCGTGTGTTTAGACAAGTAGCCAAGATTATAAATTGGAGCGCCATCTATGATGCGTTCTATGCAACTGAAAGGAAGGGCATGTTTGATACAGTGCTACAGCCCTTACAGAAGAAAAAAAACTAGTAATAAACTGATTATAAACCTGTCATAAATTTGTAATAAACTGATAATATAACATTTAAAAATTTGGAAACACGTTGTATATCATACTTAGACTTGTGCACATAATTTATTATAAAATGTGATTTTAATTCGTTAGAGTACACGAGTCCGGTGGGGGATGGCGAAAGGGAAATTCACCCAAGATTAAATTGTTACCCGATTTATGCATCTTATCCACGAACTTGCACCAGGTCTAGCGAACATGTGCATTTGGAACATCATGGTGAGTCTATGGCTAATTCGTGTACAGTGGAACCTCTGTTTACGAACTTAATCCGTTCCTTGACTCTGTTCGTGATCCGAATTCATTTTTTTCCCATTGCAATTATTGTTAATCCAAATAATGTGTTCCTTGTCCGTTCATGTCGTGTTCGTAGACAGAGATTATTTGGCCCGTTGTTTTTTATTGGTATCAATAGAAAGTTTCTATTGGTTTTATTGGTTTAAATTGTTTTCTATTGTTGAGTCAATACAGTTAAACCATAAAAGTAATAGAAGCCAATAGAAGTCAATACAGGAACCATAGAAAACAATTAAAATCAATAAAGTAGCCAAATTACAATAGAAACCAATAGAAATCTCTATTGGTTTCTATTGCTTTTTTCACCAAGGTTAATATGCTATATGTAGCCGAAACTAGAATAATATTAACCTTATTTTTTCAGTTCCAGACCTTTTAGAGCATGGTCCAGAATCCAGCACCTCCAACGACTCCTCTTCTGACAGGATGAGCAGTGGTATTAAAAGCCCCGGAAGTATAGACAGGAGATACATTTCAGAACACAGGTTAGCATTATTATTATTTTGTTTTAAATGTATAATAAAAATAATGTCATATAATCTTGAAATTGATGTGCTAATTGTGTGTTTTTTAACACAGGAGTGGCTACGATACAGAAGAAACCACTTTTGTATTTTTTTATCACCGCGACTCCCAAGCCGGGGATTTAAACAGCCAAGAATTTAAGGAGATTGAGTGTGAGAAATTAGGGCTTTCTAATTACACGCCAGGTAAAATACACTATTAATAAGCCATTAATCCTGTGGCCTGTGGGTGGATATTGTATATATAATGTTTTTAATAACGGTTTTTGTTGTCTATTTTTAATAATGAAATAAAAGATAACAATTTAATCAATTCTTCTTTTTTGCAATTTTTAGATTTTTCATTTTATTTAGATTTTAAACTACAGGTTCATCCATTGCATGCTTAATATGCTGTTTATTAATTACAGAAACGGAATGTTGTGATGATAAATGGTACAATCAAGTGTCACCAAATAACAGGTAACAATGTTGTAGCGTTCGATATATTACATGTGGTTTTATATCAGACTTAATTGTTACAAAATTGAAATATTTCGACAATTTCACATAACATGGGAATGAAATGTGGACTTAAGGACCATTCAAAAAGGACTTACTCAAGAGGGGGTAGGAGGAGGGGGTCTGCTGGCATGTGGCATTATGAATGATCACTAATGATGGTATATTTTCAGTTTTTGGATTTTATGTTTAAGTTTTAAAGGTCAGTGAAAATGGGAATTGGACACCGAAAGAAATGTGCCCACAGTCCTAAATGTACTTGAATTTTTAAATCCTCGGTAAAGTAGGGAATTATAGCCAAACTTTTTGCTAAATTCCTGGAATTTCCCTTCGAGGTCGGTAAATATCAGTTTATCAGAAAAATATGGAAAAATGTCGTGGGATTGGTAGCGATGCGGGTGCTTGGAATTTTATAGGATGGACCTTGGTACGTTCCAACACATTTTCAGAACACCCTACTTTTCAAAAAAAAAAAAAAAAAAAAAATTAAGTACGTCTATGAGGAGCGGTCTGAGCTAAAATGGACACCAGAGGGTGGGAAAGGGGGATTTTCGAAGAAATTTCGGGGACGTCCTTTTTGAATGGCCCCTTGTAGCATTTCTCAAAGTATTAATATGGCACATACAGTGTGTATTGAGTATACTCATGCATATATACATGGATGGAGAAATTATATAGGGTCCTATATATATAATTTTTTCAATGCATAAAATGTTAAGTTTCTAGTGTTTATATTTGTCCCTGTGTAATTTGTTTGTTCCAGTGTTCATGATATTCCATCGCAGTACCACGATGTCTGTCTATGTTCGAGATCTGTTGATTTCACCATAGCTGTTTGATAAAATGATGTTTTATACACTGCGTCATACCATATGCCTTTCATCTATACAAGAATTTTCATTATTGAAGTCTGAGAATTAAAAAATAATAGTCATGAAATATAAAATTGTTGTTTGAACTTGTCCCGATTACTTATCAGTTAATATTTATACCATATACGTAGGTAAGTACATTTCCATAAATTTATTTGTCTCCAAACTTCTAACCCTCACACACAAAACTTGGGATTTAAATCACACTTTAGAATGAAAATTTGGATATTTCTATTTAAATTTTATTTTGATCAATATTTTGATTTTATAGTTTATGAAAGGGACATCAGTTTGTACTTATGAAGCGCTTTGTACATGCAACTGTACTTATGAAGCACCCTGTACATGCAACTGTACTTAAGAAGCACCCTGTACATGCAACTGTACTTTTAAAGCGCCCTGTACAAGTAAATTATCGTACTTATGAAGCGCCCTGACGCCCTGTTTATGCAAATTTACTTATGAAGCGCCCGGCCTGTACAGGCAATTGTACTTATGAAGCGCCCTGTACATGCAATTGTACTTATGAAGCGTTCTGTATTTGCAATAGCATCACTCACATCACCTTTAGGTTTTGTACTTATGAAGCGCCCTGTACTTTGATTTGAACTTGTGAAGCGCTCTGTACTCGCAATAGCATCACCCACATAACATTTAGGCTGTATATACAACGAGTACGCAGACTAACATCCATGTTAGTTACGATCGATTTCAATTTTACGCATCAGGTATTCAAACTGCGTAAAAAATAGTGTTTAATTTGCTAAAAACCACTTTTAAGAGAGTGAAATTCAAGTTGCAAAAAATGCATCAACTCCCTCGTTTCGTTCGACGTCTTGTAGATGGCGCTGCGTGTCTCTATTCCAAAGAATCCAGGGTGACGCAAGGTTCATTGTGTGTTTGGATGTAGAGGTGTGGGTGTTTTCATTTGCCTTTGGTGACGGGACGTTCGTTTCCCCTACTCTGTTTTCGCTGATAATTCAACTGATTTCATTTCCACTACGGAGCATCATAATCTCGGTGTCATCCTTTGAAGATCGCCTGAATTCCCACGGTGAACGATCTTAATCTGCGACCATGAAAAACTTGTTATCACTCACGAACTTTGGAACACAACAATAGAATTCTAGCCATTGTTTCGAGCGATGGATTCGTACGTGGGTGAGTTGGAAAAAGAGGACGCGTCCCGATATCTTCGTAATCTGTCTATGTACGATCACGAAAAGATCGAAGAGTTTGATCAGTTCGGTTCCAAGTTGACAGAGGGCAAAATAAACGGCCGAGACGCTTATTTGGCCCGACCTCCGCCTTCCTACCCAGGCTACCAGTCGACCCTTTTGGCCTCTTATCCCGGGGACAACGAGGGTAATTACGGTAAAATTTTAGCACATTCCTCCTCCACTAGGATAAAGCCCAGTCAGGATTCCCATTCCAACAATTATGAAAATACCGGTGACTATTTCAACCAGAACGTTCAGCCTCAGCGTTGCATCGCGATGCCTCAGGTCGCTGTTGCTTTGAGCGGTTGCGCGGATAAGCCGGAAGTCTGCAGGAACTCCTCTACCAATGGCAACTCTCGTTCGGGTCTGGATAACGCCTCCAGATCGATATTAGACGGAGACGGAAGTGCCATCAGGAAGGAGGAATATCCAACAAATATCGATCGTGAAAATGGTGGCCTCACTGCATCTTCTCCGAGCCCTCGTCAGCCATTATTGGCCACAGCCGTGAGTTCTGAACGTCCAGAAGTGTCCAAAACGCTGACCTCTGACCCTGGACAGCCTGGTAAGAGCGTGTGCTACAGCGCACCGTTGATTGGCGGCCCCAACAGCACCTACTTCAAGCCTCTGTCCCAAGCCATAGGCCTACCGAGCTACAGCCAACAGGTCAAGGTAAAATCGGCTTCTCCGGTCATCTATGCCAACGTGACGACCTATGGCCAGGTGCAAGGCGAAAACGTTGTCAAAATCCCGCCCACGGCGGCCATCGTGCATTCCAGCAGCCGGAACCCGGGTCTGAACCCCATCTACGGGGCCACTCCGCTCATAGCCACCAGCTACGATCCTGCCAGCGTCGCCATGGATCCACGAGTCTTCGCCAGCCCCCGTTCCAGTGTCAGTTCCCAGGAGTCCGTGGGACCGAACTACTGCACCGGGGTGGGGGAACGGACCTATGGCTACGTGACGCCTGGGGTGTCCATGTCCTACGCCTACCCCTCCTTGGAGCCGGCTCGTTCGTCGCCGTACTCCTTGAACGACCCGCGCTACGCCCGGTCCTACGTCCCCACCAGTACCCAGTACGAGCTGATCAAATCGACCATTCCGGCGGTAGGTGACCTGAAGCCCTCCACGGCAATCTACGAGAGCACCACATTCGGTCCGCATGCCATCACCCAATTTGCAACCGCACCGCAGAATTCTCGGGCCGGCCACAAGGAGGCGGGAGGCGATGGACCGCGGGATTTTGCGCCGCACTTTTCCCCGCCGCCACCGTACCCCGGGTCTAAGGGCATGCCGCTCATGGCCTCCCTCACCAATCGTGACCCCAAGGAATTGATGGCAAAGCCGAACACCCTAAACGCCAAGACGCTCCTGCCCTATAGCGTGACGCCACCTAGGCCCTTGGGACCCAGCGAGGCGGAGAAGAAGATCGAGGAGCTGACTAGGCAGCTCGAAGAAGAGATGGAGAACTGTCCTGAAGGAGAATATTTTGGTGAGTTTGCCGATCTAAACATGCCTAATCTGATATTTATTTGTCCTGCTTGTCGGTAATGGTTTTTCATTAGCAACGCCATCTATAAAGCGTCATTGTAAACAAATTGTATGTTCGCGTGGGTAGGGTGAACATTCTAAAGCTACGTATCCATCTAACGGAAACATAAACATACACAAAAACATAAACAAGAAACACTAAAACAATATTTTCGACATGTTTTTCCAAACATGTGTGGCAAATTGTGGGAAAAAACTTGAGTGTACGCA
>JAQGBW010006392.1:0-10667 GCA_034698625.1 Julus scanicus
CTTACTGGTGACATATTCTTTTAAAGGGGAATCTACAAAGGGGGAGTGTACTGAGACCAGATCTAGTTTTCATCCACTTTTTCCACTGCGCATCTTGCGGTATCAAATCTAATCTTGTACCGCAGGAATATTGTCTCACAATAGGCATAGGGAAAATAGTGACATGTGGGGTGTCGCACTGTTCATTCCCACAATGCAGTGCACTATAACAATTTTGATTAAGTCAAGAATCACAGCCAGTGTGACACCTGTCAGTTGAATGCAACATGATTGTACTCAGAATTGTACGTTGGACCACGAATCCAGAGGTAAGTGTGCCAAGGGTATAAGGGTCATATTTGGCCATTAATAAATTGTTAAAATATTGTAATGTTTGTACCATATTTAACCATTAAATGGCCTTACGCAAAGTATTTTTAGATTTTGAATTTCCATATACTATGTCCAAACTTTGTGGTATTCATGAACATATAAAAGCTTGTATGGCCATATGCATCTACACTATGTCCAGACGTGTCCAATTTATGGACTAGTTACATTTAGAGAAATGCACATATCCGAGCATTGACGTCCGAGCCGCAACACTTTAAGACCTTGTTTAATGTGCAGTAAGTTAAAAATGTTGAAAAGTTAGAGCTAGATTCAAATATCATAGCTTTAAAGATGGCAATAAAGCCTGCGTCTGCAACTAAAAATTCGCCAAGTACCAATTCGTGTCATAACCACTATAAATGGTACTTTTATTATGGGAAAATTTATGGAATTTATGGGAAAATGTTTCCAAAAAGTCAAATTAGTTTTAAGGATTCCTGTTGTGCATTGTTTTCAATATATTCTTTTAGCTCTAGAACAAAGGAAAAAATAATACGTTTTAAACCCTTTAATGAATTTATGAAAACATAAAGTTTTTTTTTTTTCATCCTCGAAAGTTTTCTTAGGGCGCTCGATAAATCCCTAGATTCAATAAAAAACAAGGTATGAAGTTGTGTACTAACTTCCATTCAAAGTATGTATGCAAAAAAGCTTTTATCGCGTCCAATGATGCTATTCAGTAACTTAAAAAACAGCAAGACGGACAAACTTATGTTCACTTGCCATTAAATGCTAATGGATTCCGTGCAATATACGTCGTGAATTACGTAATGATTAAACAGTCCGCTTCATACAAGTATAAAGAATAAAAATGTCAAGCAGCATTATGATTAAATAAGCCAAAACTTGGAGCAAAATTCTTCTTGAAGTATATGTCTATGTGAGCTAGCAACTAAGTCTAAGTTTTTTAAATACGGTTCTTGAAAATTTATACAATTAACTTATTTTACCAGATTTTGTGGATCAAATTGTCTAAAAAATTCTAATTCAGAAGCTTTACATCTTAATCATCATTAAACACAAGAAAATCCAAACGCAGGTTTCAAATCTTTAAAAAATAATCTTTTGTTTAAAATGTTGAATTAAACTTAGAATTTTTTGGATATTTAATCTGTACCAATTTTGAATTGCATTCATAAGTACAGGTATGCATAATAACTTGTGATAATATAGAAAAGATGTAAGTTTTCAACTTTATCATAAATTTCACTTATCAAAGGCTAACTGTCTTTTTAACACTTTTTAAATGCTAAATCATTAATTTTAAATTATTTCACAGATTTAGACAGATTAAACCACAGTCTTACTTTATTTTATACATTTCCAACACTAGAACTTCAAAACCAAAAATGCTGTATGCTATATATAAGCTACATGGTTTAGAACCCTCACAAGATGGTTCCTATTCCCTGCAAAATGGCATTTATTTGCTGACTGTGGGGTACTGAGTTGAATTGAATTGAAAAAAGGGTTCATCTTTAAATTTTAACTTTTTTTTGTTTAATTGCTGTATGTACACATGGTTAATTAATTCGAAAATGAACACATGACAAGTAAAAAAACCTAAACTTAAACAGCGTGATTTAAAGCTTTATTTGCTCTGTCATGCACTGATTCCATATCACTCGCACACTTAATGGAAAATATTCTGTTAAATTTAAATGCCTCGTAAACGTGAATCAAATGGGACTAAGATGGAGTCTGCTCACAGTAAATAATGAATATTCACGAGTTTCGCAAATGGATTTAATTAAAATCGAAGACAGCAAGCCAAATGGTTGATTTTTTGAAAGTGGAATGCATTTAAACCTTGGCTCCGTATAATGGCACAAGAGAAATCTTAAATGTAGGCTGTGCTCTTTCGCTCTCATTTTCATTAAACTTTTATTACGCCGCATAAACCCCTATACGAATCAATAGCCCCGTTATTCATTATTAGTGGGCTTTTTACGAATTTTCTTTGCCATAAATTTTGCGCGTATTTCTACCATGAACAATGAATGACTTTAATGGACATAAGACCGAATGTCTGAGAGCATGAGCTTTTGTAATTAATCGGTTTTTTTGGCTTTTAAACAATGCCTTATTAATATTAATTATGTAAGGTTGAGCAATGCGAGCTGTGTTTATTAATGAAGCACAGTACAATCATTTCTTCAAATATGTAAATGTGATTCTAGAGAGGAAATACTATAGTTTGCACTAATTAGAATGTTCTAATAATTGCTCAGGAAATTTGAGAACATGCTCAGCTTGTCATACGAATGAGATAGCACTGCATACATTACTTCATTATTTAAAAAATAGGATCTTAACATCACCTTCTTCTTGAAATCTTTCATAATTTATTGTAGCTTAGAAAGCTAAATTAGAAAACACATCTGTTTGCTGAGAAATAGGCGGCAGAAAAACGGAAATGCCATTTTATTCGTGAATATATGCGAAGAATTGTTCGCTATAAATTTAAGGAAGTGCAAACAATTTTTTTGCAGTTTTTTTTTTTTTTCAGTTTTAATGATAGCATTTCACACAGAACAGTGACACAGGCCTAAAAGAGTCGTTATTTCAAGTGTGTGTAAATCCGGTATTTTCATAGTAAACTTAAAAAAAAAAGTGCCGACGTCTGATTCCTTGAATCCAATTTAAAATATTTCGTAGAAATCAATAATCATCATTTAAGAAGGTAAAGGTAACGTATATATGCTGACATGGACTCTACGAAAATGTAATTTGATCAATTTTATCCATGATGGCACTCATGTTGCTACGCACCTAATAATCACAAAGTACTCGTTTGAAATTCGTAGAAATAAAAAAAAAGTTTAAACATATGCTTGGGAAATAATGACATCTTGAAAATGTACACGCAATGAATGCTGCCAATAAGTCCTTGTAATCTGAACAGTTGGTTTAATTTGGCGATTTCTAACGAAATCATTGAAAAAACGAATTTACTTATCATTCATGTTGGAATAATTTTCCTTAAATTTGGTTTTCAAAAAACGTAAGTGTAAAATTATTTTGTCTTATTAGTCATAACGTAAATTTGTAACCTTTTTTAATAAAGATTTTTTTTTTAATGTACAATAGCAATGAGTCAACAACAAGTGTCTTACCTTTTCATAAAGTTTACATGTTATTGAAAATGAACGATTATTATGTGAAAATTGGAGCTATAGATCTTCAGATGAAATAAGCTCATTTTCATTAAAATATAGTATGATGATGTGATTATTTTCTTGAAAATGAAAAATATTTGGATTCAAATCTAAAGTTACATTATGATAATAATGCGTTTTGTAGAAAAGTAGATTTGTTTTGTTATTCATCAAGTACAATTGTATATATGTACGCTTTTTTAGAAAAAAAAAACAAGAGGCAAAATGATTTTGCGGCAAAAAAATCAAGCAAACAATGTCATGTATATACGGTTACAGGAAACGTTGCTTGGAGTATTTTTGTATTATTGTGCATGATAGTATATTTTTTAAGAAAGGTGAATTTTTTGTATTATTCCAAATATTGATAACCAACATGCATTATTTAACCAGGATACTTAAGATAAACATGAATTGATAGTACCCAAGCTACATTTTCAAACATTTTTTTAAAATTTTGTATTTAGGATTTGTCTACTGTATGGTCAATGGCCGCATCCTCAACTCATTTTATGTTTCTAAGATGACTATCGATTTCATTATTAATATTTCTGAGCTCTATCAATTCATGTCTTAAGAGTTCGCCAATTTATGGATTATAATGATGAAAATCGATGCTTTAAACCTTCTCAAATGTAGACAGGACTTGCTTCGGATGACAACGACATTGTGTGCGGCGTGCTATGCGGAAATAATAGGCTTAATGATATTAAGAGAACCCAATTCCCATATATATCTAAACCCATCGCAATTTTATATCAATTTTCAATTGTGGTTAGGGTTTGAGTATACACAAGCCTTTGATGTTCTACGCCACGTTACTCGAGGCTGATTAATTAAACAACATGTGTATAAAACAAATGGGCAATAAACATTAGCAGGGGCAAGGGCACTCGCTAATTTCTGTTGTATAAAATGCTGTTTGCAAGAAGAATTACTGCATGAGATGCCACGGTTTACGATGATAAACACAAGAACATTAATGAAATTGTCGCCGTTTGGCTTACACCTGCATGCAGAAGTAATATATTATCATTGGCATACATGTATATAGTTGTACATCAAAGATGCAGCACTGACTTGCAGATTTGCCTTAATGGCAGATTCACGATGACGTCATAAGAAAACCCAATTTTTAAGATAAACTTAAAATAAGACTTTGACCCAAGCATAAGACAATTTTTCGAATGGTATATAATTCCAAACTGTAAATAAAAACATTTAAAAAAATCTAAAATCAAAATGCTGCACAAAGGAAGGAAAAGTGCCATTTTTTAAATGATAATGTACAAAATTGTGCACGAATAATCAAGATGCAACTTTTGTACTTGTTCGTACTTAGTATTTTGTACTTATTAAGTGATTTGATTCCTACTATGCAGTATTTTCTAGATGTCGACATGCTTATTTGCAAGCATTGTTGGAGTAGGGAAAAATACGCATTATCAAATGATAAATATTATTTTTGTGTATTATCTTAGCCTCTTAGGTTAGTAAGGAACAATTAGGAAAACTAATTTCAGCACATCAATTCCGATATGTTTTTTATGTTTCCAAAAAGAAGCAACCAATATATTTCAGCTTTTTGGTATGCAGAAGCAGTACAAGCAAAAATTGTGTTGTCAAAATCCCCCTTATGGAAAATATTTGCAACCACATGCACATACAGCAAAAATAATCACAAATGCTACATTGAATTCTTAAATTGTATATCATGAAGTTTCAAATTTTGAAACATGTAAATCTTAGTACTTTCTTAGAACGAAACAAAACATTTTTTAGAAAGAAAAAAAAATCAACAGTTACAATAATGTTAATTAGAATATTAAACGTTCATAGTCCTGTTAACACGATAGCATTACAAATTTTATTGTAACTATAAAATCTGCTTTCTTTGTGCAGAATATTCGTCCATAAATCTCTCAAATAGTGGGCACTACATGTCACTTTGAGATGTCTGTACAGTGTACTTCAAATTGAGTTAAACATTGATGAAATGGATTTAAACGCAATTTGAGAGCATATATATTCCCATATTTCACGATTTATATTTTATTTTCTTGGCTATCTTTCCTTCCACAAAAATATTAGCATATATTTTTGATAAAATCAAATGCGTGTACAGTAATCCCTATATAGTGGGTCTATGTGTTTTTCGTGATAAATATTGTTGCCTTACATATCTTGACAAGCGTGTAACAAAGGCGAGCAATAACTTTAAAATCCTGACAGAAACTGAGCAATGAAGACGTAATTCTACGCAATAAAAAGCATGTTTTGGTCTGTTCACTAACGTAGGTCTACTATAAGTGCAACATAAGTGTATAAATCCTGCTGCGTGCGTACAAACCCAAAGGACGATGTCACTGTGGCTGTACAGAGTCTGTTAAGGGAAACGATAAATCCCAACAGATCCATCTGACTTGCTCCTGATGTTTTACCAATATGCATTTGTACGAAATATGACATAACTAAGATTCACATTGCACTCAAGGATGATTTTATTTATTACAGAATTTTAAAAATGACGAGGAAAGCTAAAGCCAATGATTAGTTGGGAAAGAAGATAATTCGGTAAGTTACACTAACGGTTATTACATCACTATATTAATGTTAAGACAACACATAGTGAATGCACTCGTCCCCGGATCCATTTTGTAAAAATCATTCCTATAATTAATTAGTGAGTTGACAATTGATTGATGACATTTATTTAATGTCATTTTGATACAAGGGAGGCAATTTTTATATTGTTTATTGATTTTTAATGGATCGCAAGTGTTATTATACAACTTAAATTCAAATTTGTAAATTTGCATTAATTATAAGTGTTTTCACAACTTTCTAATATGTGTACAATAATCCTTATCAGGATTCATTATTATTGCGTGTGGGAGTGTCACAATGGCGCCACTGAAGAAAGCGCCATAACACTCCGAATTACCCAATGAGATCACTCTTGATACCTCAAATGCCTATTAACTTTATAGCATCTGCCATTACTCGCCATTTCTGTTATATGAAAGCAATATTACGCGATGCCTCGAATTGATGGTCTTAACGTATAAATATAGTGCTTACTAAGCATTGATGCTACTAAGTAAACAATGTTTTCGGATTCATTATAATGTAACACTAAAAAAACTGAAGGTATTTAATCTCAAAATATATCATTTTATTAGTAATTGAATAATAGCCTATATGTAGTATTTTACACATAATAATCATAGTTAGGGGACATTCAGAAATGGTGTCCCCGAAATTCCTTCAAAAATGGGACATTTCTTCTGCATGGTGTTTATTTCTCCTTTCACTGACCTTTAAAACTTAATTAAACAGAAAATCCAAAAACTGAGAAATGTCATCATTAATGGGCGTCCACAATGGCTACCCCCTCCCTCCCCCTGTCCACAAGATGTCCACATTCAAGCAAATTTCCCCTCCCCTTTTTCTTGAGTACGTCTTATTTGAATGGTCCCTTAGTCCTACCAAAAACATTATTTCTAATTTAATAGCAAGGGATAAACCACATATTCAATGTCAGATTACACCAGAATCCTCATAAAAGTGATTTTAGGGCGTTCTATTTCAATTTTATAGAGCCCTTCCGTGTCTTATAAACGAATACAAATTTAACGATAGATTAAGTGATTGACCAATAGTGAAAACCACCAAAAATCAAATTTTTAGTATTGCTGTATTTCGGAACAAAATTTCAATTGTAAATACAATTATATAGAGTAGTAACTCCAACAGGTACTTTGATAGTTTGAAAACTGTATACATTTAGGTAAATATTGCTCATAAAAATGTTGGACGTTGCTAAAGGGTAGGAGGAAGGTATTGTTAATTTCACAAGTATTTTGTGAACTTTTTTTTTCTGTCCCTTCAACGGTTTTACGAGCATCATCGCACGTCACACAACTCTCTTAACATTCCTCGCACATGGCCCTCGCAACAGTTTTTTTGGGATGAACCAGGCAAAATGGATTATTTGAACGATACGCATTCAACCATATTGCAATCGGCCCACATCGTGTTGAATTCCTTCACAAAGTCGCTTTTCACCAGAATTCCCTGACACGATATAAAAAGCGAGATCAATTTCAGCACACGAGCCGTGTATATGCAGAACTACAAGCTTGCACACACATACACACAAGCAGCCTTTATCTTTTCAACTGCATTCCCCAGTGACAAAGATCTGCATCCCCGAGTGCAAAAAAAACCAGCACACAGAGGCTTTTTTGGCATATCTAACACGCTGCTACATCTTGCTTTAGTGCTTTGGTGAACAAAAATGTCTTTAGCGACGCAAATCGGCTTCCAGCGACCATTCGAGGAAGTAAATTTATTGCAAGGCATTTTATTACTGTGGAAGTGGAACATGGTTTTGTGGTTGCCCAGCTCTAGATTCTGTTCCATATACTGGCCATTTTGTTAGGATTGCATGGCAAACAGAAGTGTAATATATATTTCATAATCATCATTAACAACCACGGTCTCATTGGTGTCTGATGCCTGAGGTGAAATTTAACCCAAATTTATGGCGTATGAGGTCCCTTAGCCATGGACAGTGGCGCCGAAACCGGTATAGCAGGTATGGCAGCTGTCATACCAACTTTTTAACCGGTATGGCAGGTATGGGAAGCTGCCATACCAACTTTTTTTTACAAATTATTAGTCCAAAATATTTTTTGTTTGTTTTTATATTCTTAAGCAATTTTTTTTTAAAATGATTGAAATCTGTAATGTTTCTATAACATAAATGTTTGCTCGTAAATTGATTTTTTTTTTGTTTTGGTCAAACTGATTTCTGCCATATCTCCTAAATGTAAGTTCCGGCGCCACTGGCCATGGATGATCTATTCAAGAGGGTATTCCTGTGAATCTGCTTACAAAAAGTAAGTATCCAGTGTTTGTCAACCATTTTCATCTAACAGTACACAAAATGGCGCTTCAACTTCCAGCGGCCTCAATAGGTAACCAAAATTGTCACGGCACACCGAATGTTTTTTTAAGGAGATTTTCTCTCATTTCTTCAATGAAATTAGAAAATTCACGTGTTTAATAAAATAATTTACACTCAGATAAACATTTGTAATCCTTTTTTATTTTCAATTAGTGTGTGGAAGCATGCAAATTCTCGACACTCCCACAAACTTTCACGACACACCGGTTGAAAAAAATTGTCCAGAGTATTGTATATTACAACTGGGGTTCCGTGTAGGGTCTAATGGTTATACCTTCTAAATACAAGCTGTACAAATTGTAAATTTATTTTGAAACTGAACTTTTACAAAACCTATGGTGTGCCTTGATAATTTTGGACGTCTTATTCAAAATTTTAGCGCCAATTTGTGTGCAATGAATTCACGAAGTTGATAAAAGTTGAAAATCACAGCCTTAGAAAATCTGCGTGTCCAACATCTGTATGTAGTAGACATTCGCATTGGAATACTAGTGTACTTATTGATAAAATGGGATGCCCTCCATTTAAAAGTCCATTGTCATTAGATTACAAAAGAAACGTACAGGCACCAACGAGAAAGGATGCTACTTTTTAAACCTTTCACGTATTTGAGCTATGAGGGAAGGAAGGGGTGGGGGAGTCTGGGCTAAAATGGGCACCATATGGATACGGTAATTTTTGAAGGATATCGGGGACGTCCTTTTTGAATGGCCCTTAAGATGGTCTTAAGAAATTTAAGCAAAATGGAATGCTTCTTAAAAACATATATCACCAAACAATACGATAGTGCACGTATAGTTGAATGTTTGAAAACAAAGCAGTGAGTAAACTACAACAATTGCAACATAACGGATTTTCGTGCACACAAAATGTCACTGCACATCTAGAATTTGACCGGGATAAATTGAAGATAAACAGGAATTTCACCGCTTAACCAATTAATTTTCCAGGCGGAAATGAAAATATTGATCAAAATGCACGCAACGTCCAGTGCTGCTGAAATGCGAATATTTACATAAGCTAGTGCCTTAATTCATTCTGTACAAGCCTTGTGTGTTTGCGTTGATTTGGATGAATAGACCTTGGAGAAAACCAAAATTGTGTGCTCAACTGTTCAACACGGTTTTTTTTTTATATCTGATCAAATAGAATTTGAGCGACTTATGAAGCCAGCAGATGTCAACTGAATCAAATTGAGGATATTGAACATAGAAGGAATTCCGATGTAATTTCAAAGGAATAACACGCCTGTTACCTTAATTAAGTCAAAAATCTGTTAACTCAGGGTTCGGGTCGTCTGGAGACACGACGAAATTGATTTAGGAAGTCGATTAATCTGAATACATTTGAGATGATATTGCAACACATCTGAGGGACACAATTATAGCATTTTTGACGCTGCAATAATTAATTGCCAGCTGTTTCTTCTTTAAAAAAATTTTGACTTAATTATACAGTGTGCTAAAGCAGCATCCCACAATTTTTCTCCCTATGTTTTTGTACATTTACTTAATATATATGGAACCTTTAGATAAATATAATCTCATACAATACCTTATAAGACAGCTGGTTCTGTCCAATTCTGTGCCCATGCAGATTTACAAAAAAAATAACCAAGTACTCTTGATAACTTTATTAGAAACCACACAGCAGAAATTCATAACGAGGGTATAAGCAATGCAAATCAATTTCCTTCTATCCCCCCCCCCCTTTTATAAAAACATAAATATGCATAACCTAACAATGTTTTTCAACCGGTGTGCCATAAAGGCTGTCAACAGGTGTTTAGTGGGAGTTTGAAGAATGAAACAAAAATCCATTTGCTATCTCCTGGTGTTGTCTGATATGACAATCTTCGTGACAGTGATTTTAAGGGAATTTTCGTTCAATATTCCATCCAGTTTGCTTTGCTAAAGCCCATAAACAGTATTATCTCTAGTTTAATAGCAAAGGTTAAACCAGATTGTGACCAGAGGATCAAAGTCACCTGATATGACTACCTTCGTGACAGTGATTTTAAGTGAATTTTCATTCACTTTTCTAAAGGTTTTCATATACTGATGAAAATTTAACAGTTGATTAAAACTGTAAGGGCCGGTTGCACCAACAGAGGTTAAATCTAGGGTTTACTAACCTCGGGCTATAAAATAACTCCGGGTTAACCT
>JAQGBW010006393.1:0-10667 GCA_034698625.1 Julus scanicus
GCTTTAAATGGGCTCATAATACATGTGCAGGTGTTGAAAGTGAAGATGAGGAGGCCATTCATGTGTGTGTGTTTTACAAAAATTTACATTTGAAAGTTTTTTATTATTTTTGAGTAGATTTCTTTTAAATTTTGTTTTAGAAATGGAGTATATCCCGTCTTGCCCCATGGGTGGGGCACAACGGGGCAAGTTGCATTTTCTGTAAAAAGTGTTAAAACCTTAGAAAATATGAAATATAAATTTTTATGTTTAGTGTGATTTCTCAACTTAACATTGTAATAAAGCTGTTTTAGCAAAAAAACAATTATTTTCTCATTTCGTTGTGCCTCTAAAAATTGTTTAAAAGTTATGTCCCCCGTTCTGCCCCACCTTCCCCTATTTCCATTTTACCATTATTGGAATTATCTCTTTGGGAAATAAGAATAGAAATAGCTGCAAATATTATTAGTGTTAGTTTTTTTTCCCAAATTTGCTTACCCCATTGATATTAATCCAAGGAACTCCTTCGTGGGGTGGGTCCAGTGCGTCGGTAGTCACTCCATATTGGTTCTCTAACTGAATGCCCAAATCGCCATTGGCACAAGCGTTGATTTCGTCATAGTCCATTCCATTGTCAGTAGCACACTGTGGTTAGGGGAAATGGCTATTCAGAATCGGAAATTTTATGGGAATCTTCGAAGATCCCTTGGACTCATTACTCACCTGCTCGGCGGAATCTACTGGGTCAGAGGCCATGTTGCAGCCAATGAACGGCACGTTCTGTGGGTTGTTTGGGTAGTAATTTAGGGCACAGGCCTGAAAAGAACACCTTGGTAAGGTTTGAAATATTCCATTAAAGAACTACACTTTGGCAGATCCGAGGGCTAACCTGAATTATGTTCCCTACGCATTCTTCGGGTCCGTGTTGGCAAGTGAATGTGTAAGAGTCACCACTAGCTGTTGTCTGCAAGAATTCAAGACATTACTACATATTACCTCGTGAATTCTTTCTCATTTTTTTCTCTATTTTTTCTCTATTGAGTGCCTCGCTAATGTGTTATTCATTTTGAATATTTAGAAACATTTGTATGGACATGCATGATTTTGATCATATTTTGAATTTCTATCACACAAGTTTCCACCACACTATACAACAATTGTATACTAATACAGATACTTATTGATTTTTTTAAAAGAAACCAACTAAATGCTTATAGTTTAAAAATTTGTATGGTTTTAACAGCAACCACCATATGAACAAAATGGGGCGTCCAAGTCCTTCACTAATATCACTAGTTTAATTCTATCTTTTGAACGCGTTTGAGAAATAAAAAAGAATCCTGTAATGTTTGTTCTGATAAATTTCTGATAAGTAACAAATTATCTAAAACAAAAACCTTAAATCGAAATAATTTTTTAACCGTAATTCGAAGTTTTTATTTCTAGCCACTAACAGATAATGCAGGATGTTTGTTTTGTCAATTTTTCAGTATTGGTAAATTTAATCGTATATTTAACATTGTTTCACTGTTACTCAGCATATTTTAAATGAATATTATGATAACAATCGAACAATTGACACACATATCCATTTTAGTCGAATTGTGAAATATAATTTTCGCGCCATGTTGTTGCAGAAAATACTATTTTTTATGGTGGCAGATTAACAGGATAAATCATAGATTAGGGGTACTCAAACGAATTTTTCCCTTGGGCAGTTGGGCTATCTACATTTGGCCCCCATATGATGCGCATATGCATTATAGATTTAAGTAGCTCTGCCAAAATTGTGAATTAGGCACAAATTCAGCTTGCACTGCCCTGCCAAGATGGACTGCAAAAGTAACTTGCAGTTAAAACCTCATTTTTTCTCCATCACTTGTGCAAACCCCATTGCAATAGGTCCAGCCAATTAGAAGGCGTCATTTTAAAAACGGTGTCAG
This sequence comes from Julus scanicus, assembly GCA_034698625.1. Taxonomy (NCBI): domain Eukaryota; kingdom Metazoa; phylum Arthropoda; class Diplopoda; order Julida; family Julidae; genus Julus; species Julus scanicus. Next base: position 1,923 of record JAQGBW010006393.1, read on the forward strand.
TACATGTACTTATGGCCCCAATTAAAACTGCAGACATGTGTGAAATTGTGGGGTCTGTTTGAGTACCAATAATATTAAATGAGTTTGCAATTTTATTGAAGCATTTATAAACCATCATGGCTGGCATCGAGACCGAATGGAATCTAATGAATTGAAAAGATAACTTTGGATTTACTTACATTGGCATTACCATATGGGTAAAATTCAGCGATTACGATGTCTGGCAGAAGATTGTAGGTGGGCCATAATTGGTTGACGATGAAATCCTTGCTGTAGGGACACAACGATTCATAGTAGACGCTTACAGTTACTGGATCTGCATCCTGGGCTTGTCCTGTCTAAACAATTAATTTTTCTGCTATATTTGACCATAATATGTAACGAAGTAATTCCGAATGTTAAATTAATGAAAGAAATTACCGTAAGGATGAGGGCTACGCAGAGAGTTGCTAGTATGGACTTCATCGTTGTTGCAATGTTTCGAAACAGTACATTTTTATGGGAAGCAATCTAGTTTTATACTTGTGCTTTATTATCAATATTGATAGTAAATTATCGTTGATTATGATATTTCACATATCCTGCAGTTTGGGGGTGGGGAGAAGAATATACGTAATACACAGCATGCATTCCCTTATAGAAAACAAAATTATATTGAGCCTGTGTTAGAAATTAATTGCTAATCACTTGTATGTTACTATAATTGCAAACTGGTGATTTTTGGTTAAAACATAATCACTTTGCTAACAGTTGTGGTCGTAATTTCCTGACACACAGTTTCTAATTGCCAACTCTTTACAAGCTATGAGTTCGCACCTATTTTGAATGAACTATAGTTTTTTCATCCACTCTTAATGTTGTATCTTTCAATGTTTAAATTGGCAACCTTCAAAATATTATCTTGCTGTTTTACTTATTCTCAGTTGCACATTAACTTTTATAGCATATTTTAAGCTTCTAATGCAGCAGAGTGAAATTAATTCTCAATACATGTACAGGGTGGCCACACAAAAAGTGGAACCATTTTCATAAATTCGTATTTTTTTTTTTTTAATCAAAGTAAAAGTAATTTTGCACAAATATAGGCAACAAACGTATCTGAACAAATAGCTATTTCAATTTGTACTCTGTGTCCTTCGTCCGTTACAACGCATGCGCGGAGGTCCTTGCGCCATTGGGCAATTGACGAGTCGATTACTGTTTAATCAAGATTTGTCCAATTTCTGTCCTAACCACTCATTTATGTCAATACATAGCACAGGTTTTTTTTCTATTAGAGCATTAGTGTGCCTTGGCGATTTTAGTATCTTTTTTCAGTGTGTCGCGACAATTTTAAACCTTGTTTAGTACCCATAAGTTGAAAACTGTTTTAAGTTTGAGTATATGAAAAGAATGTCTGCATACTATATTAAATCAAGGACATGTAAATTGCATCAGTTTTTAGGTATATAGATGAAAGCGAAAAATTGAACACTATGTTCGTTAATCAGATTATCTTTGATCTGCCTTGAAAGCACAATGATGTTATCAGAATTGATATAAAAGTGTACTTTCCAATTGATTATAGTTTGTTATTTATATAAATCGCAAGCTTTATCCTCTATGACATTCACTATAATGGACTATATACAAGGTTCTGCTTCTGTTCTTAGTGTTCAAAATTGCACGTGTAATAATTGCAGACACCAAAATAACAAAAAATGAGTTCACGATAACACATTCCTTAATTATTATCTGCAAAATAATAAAACTGATATTTATTTTCGATACGGTGACCACCAAGAGGTGCGGTACCATAATAAGGTGAATTTTTTTCTGGATATATTGAACTAATTTAACAGCATATATACTATAGATGTACTCGAACAGACCTCCAAATTTCGCACAAGTCTGCAGTTTTTTAGTTAATTGGGGCCTGTTAAATACAGATAGCCCAATTACCCAAGTGAAAAGGTCGTTTGAGTACCCCTATAAATGTTTAAAAATACTGACTTTGAAAGCTACACAGCGCGAAATTCTTCATTTAAATTCTTGAGCATTAAATACCGAATTTTCCCCCCAAAATGAACCTTTAATTGATTGCTGGTTGTGGGGTTGTCGTAACACAGGGATCGGGCGTAGGTCCCAGGTAGAGAGTACATATCAAGTCCAATAGGTTATATTGGGCCTGGGTTTGAAAGTAGCTGTTGTGAACCTAAGAAGGAAATAAAACAAAAGTTCAACCACTTTATCAGAACTTCAAGAAGCTTACATTGGTTTGCTAGCGCCCATTTTCTTACACCATCAATGTTAATCCATGGTGTTCCAGTGTGGGGTGGGTCCAATGCGTCAGTTGTGACTCCATATTGGTATTCCAGCTGAATACCCATTCCGCTGCTAGCGCAGGACATTATTTCATCAAAGTCCATGCCATTGTCCACGGCACACTAAATTCATAGAAAAATGTGTTCAAAGAATCTGTTTGACACGACACAGGACAGTCACATCCTATAAACCGAAGAATAAAGCTCCAATGGCTTCACAACTTTACTGTTCATTTTGTAGGCCCCTATACCATATCAAAACAGGTCCCTTGAGTATGTTGAATTATCTGGGTATTTTAGTCGTTTTTAGCACTTTTTAGCAAAATTTAAAGCACTTAAGTTGCCCCTGTTTATAAAAATTTCATAAATTCGCACAAAATGAAATTTCAATTTTAATGCCTGGTTCACAATGCCTCGACCGACGTCGTCCGTCGGTCGAGGCGGAACTTAATTTTTTAAAGAAAAACGTCACACGTTTTGACGCCCGTCACAATCTGGTTCACAATGGACCGACCAACATATAAACGTCCAAACGCCTACTAAGTAAAGCGCCGTCAGATCAGCCATAGCTCCCAAAATATGTTCTGTCGCTAGGTGGCGCATGGTACAAATTTTTAATTGTTTGGCCGTCAAATGCCTGGTTCACAATGCATCGCCCAACGTCGTCCGTCGGGCGAGGCGGAGCTTAATTATTTGCAGAAAAACGTCACACAGTTTGACGACGGTTGAAGTGTGGTTCACAATGGACCGACCGACGTCTTAACGTCCAAACGCCTACTAGGTGAAGCGCAGTCAGATCAGTCATAGCCCCCAAAATATTTTCTGTCGCTAGGTGGCGCTACTAGCAAATCTACACAATGGCGCATGCGCCATCTATCACGTGGTACAAATTCATAATTGGTTGACCGTCAAAGACGTCCAAGTTTGATTCATTTCAAACTTTTTCGACGTCTTTTGACCCGGCGCAATTAGTCATAAACGCGTCATCACTTAGGTCGGCACGCATGCTCAGATCGAGTGACGGTAAGAAAAAGACGTCGGTCGATGCATTTTGAACCAGGCATTAGTTTTCAAAGTTTTGAAATTACATTCAATGAGTAGTATTTCGAGAATGTTGGCTTTGTATAGTCAGTAACAGTGTAACTCGTTAAAAGAAAAGTAATTGTTTAACGGATGAACTTTGAACTAATTTTGCATTACCTGTTGAGCAGATGCTATTGGATCACTGGCCATGTTACAGCCAATGAACGGCACGCTATGTGGATTATCTGGGTAGTAATTTAAAGCACAAGCCTGAAAAATTGCATATTATGAGACTATTATACGACTTGAGAGGTAAATACATTATCTGAAGATTCAACATTTTTAAAACCAACCTGGATGATGTTTCCCGCGCATTCTTCTGGTCCGTGTTGACAAGTGAAGTTGTAAGAGTCGCCATTTACTGTGGTCTGCAAAAATTAATAGCGAAAATATTGCTAAAATAAGGACCACGCACCTGTGAGCACCCCTGTATTTACATTTTAAAAGTAATAATAGTTACATATATGCAAAAATGTAGTTTTTCCATAGGTGCTAAAGTAATTTATGGTACAAAATTATACAAAGGCCCATCCTATCAATTTCTAAGCACCCTCCTAGCTACCAATTCCATGACATGTTTCCAGATTTTTCTGATAAACCGAAATTTAATGACCTCTAAAGGAAATTCCAGCATAAAATTGGTGTTTAACAAAAAGTTAGGCATAATTCCCGACTTCCCCGAGGTTTTAAAAATTGAAGTACGTTTGGGACTGGGGACACATTTCTTCTGGCATCCAATTCCCCATTCACTGACCTTTAAAACTTAATCAAAAAATCCCTAAACAGAAAAATACCATCATTAGTGGACGTCAATTATGGATTTTCCCTTCCCTTCCTGTCCACATGCCAGTAGGCCCCTACCCCCCTTCTTGAGAAGGTCCTTTTTTAATGGTCCCTAATGCAATTCTTCTGGTCGCCAGTGTATCTTTGAATGAAATGAGTTTTCTTCAAAAAAAATTGTCATGAATTACACAAGTAAACGTCGAAAAAGAATAATCGAGTTTTTATCATTAAATTAGTAATATTTGGGAAATCTGAAGTTTGCAAAACTTAAAAAAAATTAATAAAAATCTTAATAAAATTAAAAGCATTTAGAGACCAAATATATATGAAATTGCAATCGAACAATTTCATCTATTTGGTCACTAAATTCTTTTAATTTTATTTAATTTAAATTTAAAATTGTTTTAAAATTTAAGTGGAAATCATGATAGAGATCAAATTAAGTTGTAAAATCATAACATAAGAATTAAAGTTTTTGCTCGCAAATCAAGAAATGACAGTATTTGATTTATGATGGAATGAAAAAATGCTACTATGCCTTTACTTGCCTTAGCATTGCCATAGGGATAAAACTCTGCGATAACAATGTCAGGCAGAAGAAGGTATGTAGGCCATAGTTGATTGACAATGAAATCCTTGCTGTAAGGACACAGCGACTCGTAGTAAACACTGACTACAATGGGCATGCCCTCTTGAGCTTGTACTGCCTAAAATGTTGATTTATATAATATAAGTGTGCTTCGTTTGCAAATAAACAACAGCTACCACATCATTTAATTTACTATTCATAATTAGCTGTATGAAAAATAAATACCGCAAGAGCCAGTATCATGCAGAGAGTTGTTACCATAGACTTCATTGTTGATGTGATATTCAGAAACTCAAAAATTCTTATAGGAAACAAACTGCTTTATGTGTATCAGGGTTGTCACGCCATCGTTTATCAGCTCAGAGTGAAAATTTATCACATTTTTCTGCAGCCAAGAAGCAGATTGTAGATATTCTACTTCCTAGCTCCACTAGGTACCAGATTGGTAAATTGATGTTATTCAATGTTAACATTGAATAACATCAATTCACCAGTCGCTTCGAGTAACCTATATATACTGAACTTTTCTGTCAGTGTCAGTGGCGGATTTAAAGGGTGGCAAAGGGATAAATGCTGACTGGGCCCCTGCCCAAATGGGTCCCAGGGCCCTCATGAAAAAAATATTTATTAAATTTATCTACAAAAAATTATTTCAAATCGCTTTTTGTGTGGTCTATTTCCATCCATAAGTCCATGTTAGAATATCCTAGGCCCCTTAAAAGTAACAAGGATGTGTGAAGAGGGGACACAAAATTAGCTGGATACAGTGGAGATAGTATAAATGGAGACAAATTGTGAAGGAAAGAAGGAAAAATATAAAAAAGAAACTCATGGGAAACATGGATTTTCTGATACATCCATAATATATACACAAGTTTATTTTTGACATTTTTTATTCTTGCCTTTACAAAATTTCTTTGCCTAATAATGCATCACTGTGATACAAACGCAATTTTTCTGCACCACAATTGCATATTTTTAATTTTTTTTGTTGCCTAAATGGAGCAATTTTTGAACAATACACATTAAATTTTCTGCCCTTAAAGTACAGTTCCTATGCCTGAAAAATGCAAATTTTCTGCAGTAACAGCTAGTGCAGTTTTTATTTGCAAAAATAAACATCTTCTTCGGGTACATCTTCGGGTGCTTCATTGATTTATTGTTAGAGCACTTAACGTTCAGCGGGCACGTACCACTGATGCTGTGTGGGCTTCTAGCATGGGCAACTATACCCTTTTTTGTAGGCACCTTAGTTACTAACAATGTCTAGGCCTTTGTCTCTTGGAGAATCAATCACTGATTCGGCACCAGTCAATCCCCTATAAACGGGCCTGATCATTATAGTGTGGCCTCCACAGTGTCCATTTGAGATTTACAATGTCCCCTGAAGGGCATGTAGAGTCCTCCAAGTGTTTGTATGGTGTCAAATAGGGCATCAAAAGCCTCTCTTTATTGCTGTTTTACAGCAGTTATTTTTTAGGTGATCCATTTGACAAATGTCTTTTCAGTGGTTTGCAGTGGTGGATTTAAGGAAAATGGCCCAGGTGGCCAACATTCAAGTAAGCCGATTTCAAAAAATTAATTTTTGAAATACTTAAATTGCTATTTAACTACATGCATAAAGACATTAAAGGTACACATTTTTTTTGAATTACTTTGAAGTATTGTTGATTTGTTTTGTTTGTGCGAACCCAAGGTTAGTGTTCAGGGTTCAGGTCCCGTAATGTTGTGTATGTAATGGAAGGAATTTGACATGCGCAAAGAATGTAGCGCGGGGTCGAATTATGTAACCCTCTGTTGCCCCGAGCTGGCCAGTTATCCGATACAAGGTTTGTTGGGAAGCTCGAGGTAGCAGAGAGGGCAGTTCGGGTCGGAAGGTGTACTGGGTTGGTCACCTGATTTGTTGTGCACAGACATGGACTTTCATGTTGTATTTTCGGGGCTGGCAAGTCACCGCCTGTGGGCTTTTGTTTACCAGTTTCCCAGGGAACACAAACATGTTGGGCAAATGTTTAGGCAATGTTGGTATGCCAACCAAATTATTTTGGCCGAATGTTGGTAAACCAACGATAGGCCCAACATAAGATTGCTCCTTAGTGCAATGTTGGCCCAACATATAGGGCCAATGATAAGCCAATAATGACATACCAACCAAATCATGTGGGCCCAAAATTGGCCCTAAATGTTGTGCCAACATTGGCCCAACGTCAACCCTACATGTTGGGCGAACATTGCATCATGGGGCATTTTTATGTTAAGCCAACATTGGCAAGCTAACCAAATTATGTTGGCTGAATTTTTTCAAAAATATAGGGCTAATGTTGGGCCAACATTGACTTATCACCATTTGGTTGTTTGAGATTCAACTGCCTCAACCCAAGTAACCAAAAGTTGTTGGGCAAATGTTGGGAATACATTGCTTTGCCAATGTAAATACATTGGCACTACTTTGGCAGCCAAAGTTGAGCCAATGTTAAATGTCTTTATAAATTAGGTGGTAAATTCAAATATTCAAATTTTTAATTAAATCATTTATAAAACCATGAATAATGACGTCACATCATTTTAACCATGCATACATGCATACATAGATGAACATATATAAATACAATAAATAGCTTAAAGTACATAGCAAGAGGGTTTTGAACCACTGACCATAGGCATGGCAAACCAGCATCTTACTTCTAAGCCATTGGGTCAGCTTGAGTTTGATGAAAGTAAGGAAGAGGTAATGCATAAAAAAGGGGGTTTTCCTTCAAAATAAAAAATAACTATGTATACCAAAAACAGTATTAGTTACTATAGAGGGGCATAAAATAGCATAATTACACAAAGCATTGCAAAACTACCATTTACCCAACATTGAGCTAACATACGCTTGCCAACAATTGGCCGCTGGTTGGCAGACAACATTGGGCCAACATAACTTTGCTAAGCTTTTGCCAATGGTTGCCACCCGACGTGGAGCCAACATTTTGCCAACATACGTTTGCCAACGGTTGCCACCCGATGTTGAGCCGCCATTGGGCCAACATAACTTTGCTAAGCTTTTGCCAACGTTGGGCTAACATACGTTTGCCAACAATTGGCTGCTGGTTGGCAGACAACGTTGGGCTAACATAACTTGGCTAAGCTTTTGCCAACTGTTGCCACCCGACGTTGAACCAACGTTAGGCCGACATAACTTTGCTGAGCTTTTGCCAACAGTAGCCACCCGACCTTGAGCCAACGTTGGGCTAACATACGTTTGCCAACAATTGGCCGCTGGTTGGCAGACAACGTTGGGCCAACATAACTTTGCTAAGATTTTGCCAACGGTTGCCACCTTACGTTGACCCAACGTTGCGCCAACATAACTTTGCTAAGCTTTTGCCCACAGTTGCCACCCAACGTTGAGCCAACGTTTGGCCAACATACTTTTGCCAATGCCAACCCTTTGCTAATATTTGGAAATGACATGAATGAAAAATGCCATATTTGGTAAATTCCATTTATCGAAATGCCATATTTGGTAAATGTTATGTATGGAAAATGCCATATTTGGTAAATGTTATGTATGGAAAATGCCATATTTGGGAAATTCTATTTATCGAAATGCCATATTTGGTAAATGTTAGGTATGGAAAATGCCATATTTGGGAAATGTTATGTATGGAAAATGCCATATTTGGGAAATGACATGAATGAAAAATGCCATATTTGGGAAATAACATGAATGAAAAATGCCATATTTGGGAAATGACATGAATGAAAAATGCCATATTTGGGAAATGACATGAATAAAAATGCCATATTTGGTAAATGTCAAGTATGGAAAATTCCATATTTGGGAAATGACATGAATAAAAATGCCATATTTGGTAAATGTCAAGTATGGAAAATTCCATATTTGGTAAATGTCATGTATGGAAAATGCCATATTTGGTAAATGTCTTGAATGGAAAATGCCATATTTGGTAAATTTCATTTATCGAAATGCCATATTTG
>JAQGBW010006394.1:0-10665 GCA_034698625.1 Julus scanicus
ATAAAATTTTTAAAAATAAAATAAAATTTCAAAAATAAAATTTTTAAAAATAAAATAAAATTTCAAAAATAAAATTTTTAAAAATAAATTCAATTTCGAAAAATAAAATAAAATTTAAAAAATAAAATTTCAAAAAATAAATAAAATTTAAAAAAATAAATAAAATTTAAAAAAAAAAAATGTTAAAAATAAAATAAAATTTCAAAAATTAAATTTTAAAAAATAAAATAAATTTCAAAAATAAAATTTGAAAAAATAAAATAAAATTTTTAAAAATAAATTAAAATTTCAAAAACAAAATTTTAAAAATAAAATAAAATTTCAAAAATAAAATTTCAAAAAATAAAATAAAATTGCATAAATAAAATTTTTAAAAATAAAATAAAATTTCAAAAATAAAATTTTTAAAAATAAAATAAAATTTCAAAAATAAAATTTCAAAAAAAAAATAAAAATTTCAAAAATAATAATAAAATTTAAAAAATAAAATTTCAAAAAATAAATAAAATTTAAAAAATAAAATTTTAAAAGTTTATTTTTGGAAATTTAATTTTTTAGAATTTTATTTTGGAATTTTTTTTATTTTTTTAAAACAAGGACTATATATTTCCCCTCTCCCCCTCCCAAATGTGATGACGTATTTGGCCTTGCCCTCCTCTTTCCCCCAGGCCCGGACCTAGGCCGCGGCGGGCTCTTAAAGTCATAATGCCACCCGGGCCTGGTAGGCCCAGTCCGCCCCTGGTTGTGTGGTAAGTTTGTTTTGGTGGATACGTAGCTTTAGGGTGACACCCGGTGTGGCCTGCACCCCCCTTCCTACGCCCCTGTACCTCCCGCCCTCACCCCGTCTGTCCTTTGTAGGACATCCTTTTTGAATGGCGCCTAAGTGCAAAAAAAAATGACAATTAATTAATGTTTTGAGAAATAAATGTATAGGAAAAATCCCGGTCCTTGTCATCGGGCGTGCTGATACGCTAATCGGAGACGTAACTGATGTGTGTGAATCGACATACCATATGGCAGCTAGAGGATCACCTGGTGGCCAGAACGATGCTACGGAGAATGGTGAGGCTACGAGCAGACGACACCGAACAATGGCGATAACGAGGACCGTGAAGACAAGTGAATGAAACAAATCTGAACTTATTCAGGTGTTGGAGATCGCGATTCTCGACCATTAATAGGATTAAGTGAGTACGAAAATGTCATTTTTTTACCCCCTTCTCGTGGGCCGCAACTGGTGCGGGGGAGGAAGGGGAAAGTTTTAGTGGTGCGGTCGGGCTGGGCTCCTCGAGATGCCCATTTTTGGCAAAGTTGAACCGTGCGGGGTAGGCCTCGGGCAATATACGCTTTTTACGAAACTAAATTCGTGTGGGATATGCTAGTTTTGTCATATAGCTTCGGTTAACGTTTTTGCTTTCACGAAACTAAAGTCGATCAAAATCTGGCCGAAAAATCGAAACTTTGGTCAAAATTTAGTTTTAAAAAAAATGTCTTAGCTCTGGGATGTAAATACCGATCAGCTGACTGCGCCTTTTAAACTTGTGGCAATGTTGGCTGGGTCTCAATTTATAAGATGGTGACTCCTACATTTTTTTCTCTCCAATTTTTTATGTTCAGAATTGTTTTCAAAGAACGTATACGTTGAGATTTTTTGAAACAAAAAATCAACACGAGTTTGAAAAGGTCAAGTTGGTTGGGAAAACTTTTTTTAGTAACTTTTTATGCAAAGATATTTTGCTAATTAGCCATTCAATGTGTATTATGTCATTTGCACGGACATATCCTTGATGGAATCTGCAACATTAAAGTATTCAACGGTGATTTTGCTGTTGTCACGGAATGGATTTCATCCTAACTGAACACCGATTTGGATAGAAGTTATGTTAATGCGCATGTGCATAAAATCAATGTACATTTACATAAATTCTATCCAAATCGGTTTTCATCTAGGATGAAATCCATTCCGTTACTACAGCTATGTACATCTCGGAAAGACTTGCATAATTTAAGTTCAACGGTGATTTTGCTGTGGTCACGGAATGGATTTCATCCTAGCTGAAAATCGATTTGGATAGAATTTATATGTAAATGCGCATGCGTCTGTGCATAAATGCTATCCAAAACTGTTTTCATTTAGGATAAAATCCATTCCGTTACTACAGCTACATCTCCGAAAGACTTGCATAATTAAAGGTGATTTTGCTGTTGTCACGGAATAGATTTCATCCTAGCTTAAAATCGATTTGGATAGAATTTATGTAAATGCACATGCGTCTGTACATAAATTCTATCCAAAACTGTTTTCATCTAGGATGAAATCCATTCCGTTACTACAGCTATGTACATCTCGGAAAGACTTGCATAATTAAAGTTCAACGCCGATTTAGCTATTGTCGCGGAATGGATTTCATCCTGGCTTAAAATCGATTTGGATAGAATTTATGTTAATGCGCATGTGCATATAATCAATGCAAATGCACATGCGTATTTACATAAATTCTATGATAATCGGTTTTCAGCTAGGATGAAATCTATCCCGTGACAATGAAAGCACCATCATTAAAGCAAAGTTCAAAGGTGATTTCGCTGTTGTCATGGAATTGTCACTTGTAATTTCCTACCTCCGTCCCCTCTTGAGGTTGGCAAACTCAGGTTTTGGACTCGACCATGTTAACGGTTATAAGTTTTTGAGGATGATCAAAAGTGTTGTGTAATATTACAATGGATTACCATTTTAACCTGGATTAAATCAGCAAAGATTAAGGTAAAAATGACATGTATCTATTATCCACGGCTTAAATTCATTGATGGTATACCTACTTGGAACATCAGTTCAGATGTTTCAGGCCTGTTATAAGTTGATATCCGATAATAGTACTCAAATTTCAATTATGTAATTATTAGATCATCAGAAATGTCAATTACAAATTTCTTGAAAGGCAAAATAAGCATGAAAGGCGACATTAAATTATAACTTCTTAAACTGATATCTGGGGTCCTTTTCCAAGAATAAATCCATGTTGATGTGATACAAGTACAGCACGTGTACATTGATTTAATCTGACTTTTGTCAATTAAAAACTTGGAAATTATGTTTATTAATGCATAATTTTAAACATTTAAAGCCAAACTTGATGATGTTTTGGTCTCCCCATGTTAAAAACCTACAGGTATAGGTATACAGTGGTTGGTAATTGAAAATAGGTAACATCAAAGTACAGGTAAAGGCCCATAAATTGTAAGGCCCTATGTCATCAAAAAATTTTTTTTTCTGTGGTGGGGGTTAAAGTAATTGCATTTCTAAAACCAAAAAATTCCTTTTTTACTTTAGAAAAATTGCACTTTTACCTTAGAAATATCGCTATTTTAATTTTAAAAAAATCCTTTTTTACTTTAGAAAAATTGCACGTTTACCTTAGAAATATCGCTATTTTATTGCTAAAAAAATTCCTTTTTTACTTTAGAAAAATTGCACTTTTACCTTAGAAATATCGCTATTTTAATGCTAAAAAAATTATTTTTTTACTTTAGAAAAATTGCACGTTTACCTTAGAAATATCGCTATTTTAATGCTAAAAAAATTCCTTTTTTACTTTAGAAAAATTGCACTTTTACCTTAGAAATATCGCTATTTTAATGCTAAAAAAATTATTTTTTTACTTTAGAAAAATTGCACTTTTACCTTAGAAATATCGCTATTTTAATGCTAAAAAAATTTCATTTCACTTTTGGGGTAGGGGAAGTAATTGACTTTCTAAAACAGAAAAATTGCGTTTTTACCTAAATCACACAAAATTCAATTTTTTATTTGCAGATTCGGGTTGAGATTTGTAAAATTTCTTGGGGTTGGACAAGGCCGTATATGTGATCACATTTCGGTTAAAACATTTCTGGAGGGTGAGGGGAATTGGCGGATTCTGGTTGAAATTTGTAAAATAATTGGATTTCGGGGGGAGTGGGATCTAGCCCTAATATCCCTTAAAAGGTTTATCCATTGCTTTATAAAATATGCAACTCTTTTGAAAGTTTAGAACTTCAGAACATCTCTGGCATCCACTCCTCATTTTAAGACAAGTAATCCTTTTTATCCTTTGTTTTGCAAAATAGGCTATATGTTTACTCAAAAACACTTAAAAACACTCCCTCCTCAGTTGAAGACAAGTTACAGTGAATTCCTTTTGGTCATTATTTGCAAAATATCTGTACGTAAAAAATTCATGCAAAGGCCAGATTTCGACAGTCAGTTATAAAAAATTAATTTAGCTTACAGTATGTTTTAATTTTATTTTAGCAGATTATTGCAAAGTACGAATTCGTGTGTTTATTGGTCTACAGTAGGACTAAGTCAACTGTGCCTAAGATCACTTGCGGATGACCTGTAAACATGGGGTCAACCGAAAATAATCCTCTTCAGTCTTTTAAGGGGCCTAGACTATTTTAAAGCGATTTTTTTTTTCAGAGGTTAAAATCCGGAGTGGGATAAATAAATAAACTTTGCCTGAAATTTTTGATGGAATTCGATAGAAAATGTGTTTTTAAACACAATAAAGTTGGGACTTCTAGCAGGTTTGGAAGAATTTCCACTCGCCATGAATTCGTACTTAGCAATAATCTGCTGAAGTAAAATTAAAACATAATATGCATATGCTGTACGCTAAATAAAATTTTTGTTAACTAAAAGTCAAAATCTGGCCTTTGTAAAAATTTTTTAAGTACAAATATTTTGCAAATAATGGGTAAAAGGGATTTGCCTAACTTGTCTTCAAATGATGAGTGTTTTTACGTGACACTATTTTGCAAAACAAAGGATAAAAGGGATTACTGGTCTTCAAATGAGGAGGGGATGTTAGAGCAAAATAATGTAGTATAAACTTTTTGAAAATTCAAACAAAGTTGAAAAGTTCAAAAAGCTAAAAAAAGACAAAGGAACCTCATTCAGTCATCAGACAATTCAACCTCGATCATTACCAGTCACTGAATTTTGTGTTTGGTTATTTATATTCAAACTGTAGCTAAATTTTAATTCTATATTATTCGAAATTTCAATAAAATTTCCATGAGTTTCTGCGACACTTCTCCTCTTGACGTCGTTGGAATTTGTGTGTATAGATCGTAAATTAGTTTGGTCTCTTGAAAGCTATAATTTTATAGTAAATTTTTCGTCTATATTTAATGAAATTTTTCTGGAATTTTCATGAATTTAAAAGGCAAACCAGGCATTGAACATACAAAAATTTCCTCATGGTACTATTAGTATATGCGATGTTAGGCCCCTTAGATTCATACTGGAGCTACTCCTTAATTTATACTCTGAAATTATTTCCATTTTAATCTCTGAAATTTTCATAAATTTTTTATTCACTGAAGACATTGAAAAAAAGGCCCCGAATATTACTTCCAAAGATATTTCAATAAATATACAAAATCCAACAAATCGACGCTAATCACGACACTAAGCTCCCCTTGATTAATTTGAATGGTATATGTTTTGATCTAATGAAAATCTTTAAAAATTTCAATATTATTTCAAACACTTCAGTATTTTTGAATTCTATAACAACATAAATACAGACAAATATGCTAGCAGGTGCCGCCTATAGATGACTGTACACCCGTGGGTGGGTCACGAAAAATAGATTTCGTTTGACTCACATGTGACTTTTGAACGATATTTGGTGTTGGCCCAACCCCGCGTAGCAACAACGTGCATTTGTGTACAATTTCGCCGAATTTCCATAAAGCCCACCGTGTGCGCAGCAATTCGGGACCTAATTTTGGAGCTTGACTCGGGGGAGAGGAAATTTATTTTAGGTTTCTGTCGTTTTTCGGGCTCGGCAAGTCTTCCCGAATTAGCCCGACCACGGGCTGGGGAGGGAGCCCGGTTCCGCATTTCCCGGATCCCGGGGGCCCAGAAGTCAAGCTCAGCCCCCGTCGAAAGGGTAAACGTTGGCGCTGGGTCATTGCCTGTGGGGTGAACAAATTTAAATTTAAAAAAGAATGGTTCCCACCATACATTCACAATTCATTTTCAGTCAAATTCAGAACATGTATAGAGTATTTGTAATGTGAAAATACACTAATTATATCAAGGGGCCATTTTCTTTAAATCAGGGAAATTCTTTAGTCAGGAAAAAATGTTTTGATAACTGGAAACTTCCCATTTCTTTAGCCAGGGAAATAATTTTCAAACATTGAAAACCTGAAAATATCATTACTGGGGAAATCTATGTTAATTTTTTAATAAAAGTAAAAAAGCAAAATATGATGTAAAAAAAGCGAATAAAACGTTTCTGTATTATAAATATAATCATCATGTAATATTTGTACAATAATTTACTTTTCTAAGTTTCGCCAATGCATTTTATCTCATAAATACACTGTGAGTCATAAAAACGTAGAATCCAATCTCAAATTAGTGAAAAATGCTTAGATTTAAATGAAATTTGGCACTTACATAAAACAATAGTGTAGGAACAAAAATAAATAGTAGAATGTGCTCAAAATGTTCTACGGTGGCGCTTACACAAGCCCGGAGTCTATAGTGTCATTCTTTGATTGACGAATCAATTATACACTGATCGAGTTCAATCCAAGTTTTCTTAATTCGTAGTTTAAAGTCTTCAATATTATTAATCTTCAATTTGTAAACCTTTCCTGGAGAACTTCCCACATTTTGTAATTCACTGGTTTCAAGTCTGGACTGTTTGGTGGCCAGTGGGTGATTTCGATGAACTGTGGAGTTTCTCGTCTTGTTGAAAAACGAAAAAATCCGAGATTAATCGCATAAACGGAAGAAGTTTTTTGGTTAAAAGTTCATTCCTGTATATATTTGCCGAAGAATTTAACTCCGGGTTCAACAAAATTAATTCAAGTTCGAACAAGTGCAGGAACACCAACAGACACCACCAATTTGCTAAATGTTGGGCATTTGCGAAGGAATCTTTCAGAGCAACATCTCGCTTAAATGTTCCTTTCTTTACACACACAAATTTTTAATCTTTACTAATTAAAGTAGAACACTGCAAGATTTCATTTAAATTCATGCATTTTTCACGAAATTCCGATTTTTTTTATTGGGTTCTACTTTTTTATGACTCACAGTGTAAACGTCAAAAATTCTAGTTTTCTCAAGTTTGTGCTTGAATCGGACAATTGTTGACATTTCTTTTTAGAACTGTTTCATCCGTTATCAAAATGTTGGAGAACAAAACGACTTTGGCGTTATTGGGATAAAAACAACATTCAGATTCCAGATTCCACATGCAATTTCTTATTTTTTTTCAGGCCATTTTCTTCTCATTCTCTTGTCTCCACACAAATTCAAGCGTTTCCAGCAAAAAAATGGATTCCCAATCCGACGAACGACCATCCCCAGGCCTCAACATGGGACATGGATTTCTCAAAAAGATTGAGCAAAATCAAATGCTGCGAGAAAAGCAGGTAATTAATTATAAGCTTAGTTCAGATTTCAATCACGATTAATTCAATCTGACAATTAATACAACAGCCAAAATCAGAATAAAGAAAAATTAACTATTTACTAAAACCATCACAATAAGTCGTTTTATGCAATGCTATTTGCACAATCCCGCGGTTTTGCAAATTGCTTGCACTGCCAAAAAATCCAATTTAAAAAACGAATTAATCTGGAAGCATGCCAACACAACTGGCCTGCTGAGCTACTTTTTTGTTGTTGTTTTGGCCCAAGTTATTCCAAACACATTCCCGAAGTACATCTAGGTCTATTCCTTGATTTTTATACGAGAAAGAAATTAGGAAAATTGAAAGAACACATCACATTTTTCCAACAAGGAAAAACAATGAAAATTCACAAGAGTATCCTTGTGATTTTTCGACTTTACCAGAATGAAAATATACACACAATTTAGATATAACAATAGCTGGTTCAACATTGTGTTTTATGGAAATAATGTATACAAGTTATCCCAATTCCGTTGTATTTTGCAGACTAGGGAGGACCTCGGAAAGAGGGGCAAGAAAGTTGCCTTCCAAACCAGAAGCTCAAAGCCCCCCATGGAAATCTACAGACCTCCCAGTAAGTATACCACTTGTAAGTATATATCCTTGGATACTACTATTGTTCTTATCATGGAATTTTTAGGAATTATCTCTAGAAACTGAGGATTTTTAGTGGGATTATTGTACGAGTACAACAGGGTTGTTAATGCAATATTTGGCATTGTCATTCTGGAGTTCCAAAGACTATCTATATATCTCTGTGTTATAGGATTTTACTGCTGATGACAAAAAAATGGACTTTGTAAAACATTGTCGAGAATCCACCATCCTTTAATCATGTACTTCTTTAGGGCCTGCCTAAACCCACAGTCAGAATTATTAAGAACTGCTCAAAAGCCAAAAATCACATGAATTTCTAATGATTATGTCAAAGATTAACAATACACAAAATTCATTAAAGACTTCTAAAAAATAACAATTTAGTGATTATGCTTGTGAAAGATTGATTGGACAATGTAGATCACCCAGCAAACTTTCATCGACATTCGGCCAATGACCTGGAAGGTGTCACTATAGTTAGTAAAGGCAAAATTTGCATGGACCAGTTCTTGAATATTTTGCCATTGTTTGCAAATCAGGCATCTTATTGTCGCCATTTTGTATTGCAGGCCTCCGACGTGGTTCTGGCGACTTCTCTGCCTTCCCCATGTTGCAAATGAACGCGGAAGGCGTCGAGACTGTGTCCTGGGCCCGGCCCCAGTCGCCCTCCCAAGGGGGGGCGTCGTCGTTCTCCAGAGCACAGCAGCCCATGGCCCTGTCCAAGAGCCGTAGCACCACTGCGGCCCACCGAGTTCACTTCCAGGTGCAGCAGGCGCCACCTCCGGGTCAGCAGCCACCAGCCAAGAAGGAACCTGGGGGGTTCGGACTAAAACGGTCCAAGAGCCTGGGCTCGGGAGAAATGAAGCTGTTCGCCGCACAGGAGAACCTGGACATGAGCGGCTTCAGCATGGACATCCAGGCGACTATCAAGCGCGCCGTGGAAGGTAAAGGCTGGAACGTTTTGGAGAGACCTGATAATCGGTGTTATTCAAAATTTGTAGGAAGATTTATTAAAAGTAACAAACTAATTGATTGAAATTCTCATTCAAATCTCCTGATGGAGCTCCGAGCTACTTGGTATCGTATCCTTACTTTTGGTGTTTTTTCTTGCATACAATTCCATAGTTACATTTAATTTAACAATGATGTTAGTTGTCAATTTAGTCGAGATCAACTACCTGTAGAATAACATTTAATTTAGAGGGCCTCATACTTGCAGGCCAAGGACCACCACAGTTTTTGGATAGTTTTAACTCTTTACCCACACTCTCTAACATTGCAGATCCCAACCGAGTTCCGGCACGCCAGCTCATGGAAATCGTACGACACATATTCAACAATGTCCTGGACAGTTGTAAATATGCCGAACCAACGGCCAGGCTTTGCATCGCCATCATTGAGGTAGGCATGGTGCCATGGCAGGGATGATGACAACAACTTTTAAAAATGAATGTCTGTGGAGAAACTCGGGTTTTCAGCTACCCGGGTACTTGTATTTTCTTGTCAATATTCCTCGGTACTTGGGTATTGGACAACTTGGGCCCTGATTGAATGATTTTTCTCTGACCAAACGTCGCCAAGCTGATTTTATCCAAGTTGAAGTATCTTGCAAACGTATCTGAGATAATGAAAACCATTCCTCTTCTGGATTGGATTTTAATGGGTTTTTCTTTTGCAGAAGGAGAAGAACGAAACATTTTTGGAGACGCTTTTGAACTCGTGCCGTGAATGGTACAACGAACGAGACCGACTGTTCAACGAGGGCGGAGGTCGGAGTGGCCATCCACCGATGAAGCCCAGCCGCTGGGTTGCCTACGTCCGATTCCTATTCGAACTCTACACCCGACTAAAGAGCAAGAAACAGACACCGATGATAGCTACGAATACGCTGCCTTCCACCCTCATCCTGACACTGCTCAGCGAATGCTGCCTGCTGTTCCTCAAGCCGTCTTCGCTGATGGGGCACGGAGAAGTATGTAAGAAATCCAGAACAGTGAGTCTCACTGTTCACCTAGTAATCATGCTCCTTATTCTCGTGTTTCAGATCGAGTGCCTCTTCATTGTCTTAACGTCCATTGGCAGGGACCTGCAAAACGAATTTCCGGCCCGGATGAGCGCGCTGATGGGTGCCGTGCGGGAGGCCTTCTTAGTTCCATCGATTCCACAGAAGGTGCGCAAAACACTTCTGCAACTCATTGAGTTGAATGCCAGCAACTGGCAGCTCATGGCCCAAGCTGTCACGTATTACTACCCCGGAAACCAACGGGAGTAGGCCTGATTCGGACATGAAAACTGTTGCTCATTTTACATGTTTAGTCGTTTTTAAACCCTGGTAGATTTGATTACTTTCGAGATACTTGTTCAGGTGTTTGTGAGTGTGTCCCCGAACAGGCATCCGTAACTCCTTGTTTTAACACCATCGTTTTATGTGCTGTGTTATGCGTTAAACTTTCATTCCAAACGATCCTCATCAACCCATGTGTGCCCCTATACACCCATACCTCGTTTCACGGCCTAGATACGTTCCGGAAAAGTAGGCCGTATATCGAAAAGCCGTATAACGAATCAATTATTACCATAGGAACC
>JAQGBW010006395.1:0-10664 GCA_034698625.1 Julus scanicus
ATGTTCCCCTCATCACATTTTGCATTTGAGCACCCATTCTCGAAATTTGGGGGGGTGCAACAGACTTATTTTACACCTTGTATATAAATACAATAAATAGCTTAAAAATACATACATTAAGAGGGTTTTGAACCACTGAACATGGGCATGGGAAACCATCATCTTACCTCTAAGCCATTGGGTCAGCTTGAGTTTGATGGAAGTATAGAATTAGTAATGCATGAAAAAAGGTTTTTTTTCTTCAAAATAAAAAATAACTTTTATGTATACCAAAATAGTATTAGTTACTATAGAGGGGTAAAGAATATGGTAATTACACAAAGCATTGCAATCACCTACAGGGAAATACATTAATCCAACATTAAATGCCAACATAAAACCGTCGATTGGCAAGACTACCATTTGCCAACGTTAATCCAATGTTAGCTGACAACATAAAACCGACAATTGACAACTGTACTATTTACCAACATTGGTCCAACATTAAATGCTGACATAAAACCGACGATTGGCAACCATACCATTTGTCACCGTTTATCCAACGTTAGCTGCCAACATAAAAACGTCAATTGGCAACTAAGCTATTTTCCAACGTTGGTCTAACATTAAATGTTAACATAAAACCGACGATTGGCAACCCTACCATTTGCCAACATTTTTCCAACGTTAGCTGCTAACATTATAACGACAATTGGCAACTGGACCATTTTCCAACGTTGGTCCCACAGTAAATGCCAACATAAAACTGACAATTGGCAACCCTACCATTTGCCAACATTGATCCAACATTAGCTGCCAACATAAAAACGACAATTGGCAACTGGACCATTTCCCAACATTGGTCCAACATTAAATGCCAACATAAAACCGACGATTGGCAACCCTACCATTTGCCAACATTGATCCAACGTTAGCTGCCAACATAAAAACGACAGTTGGCAACTGGACCATTTCCCAATGTTGGTCCAACATTAAATGCCAACATAAAACTGACAATTGGCAACCCTACCATTTGCCAACATTGATCGAACGTTGGCTGCCAACTTAAAAACGACAATTGGCAACTGGACCATTTCCCAATGTTGGTCCAACATCAAATGCCAACATAAAACTGCCGATTGGTTACCTACTATTTGCCAACGTTGGGTCAACGTTAGCTGCCAACTGCCAACGATCCGCCAACAATGCCAACCAAAATCCAACATTGGCCTAACATTGTGTGTTACTTGGGTGCAGTGAAAAATATGCTTTCTGACAGATTATGCATTTGGACAGGTTTGGCGCATTCCTAAGACAGGTTTTACTGTATCACTCTAAATCAAAATGCCATTGTTAAAGGCACAAGATATGCCTTTTCGGCGAGTTCATTTAAAGTCACAAAAAATGTGCCTTTTTATTAAAGACACCATTTGGTGTCTTTATTTTAACATAAAAGATGCTTTTATGCATCTTTATTTAGGAAAAAAAGGTGCATTAATGTGTCTGAAATTCATAATTTGCATCAAGTTTATCTAAAATGCGAGCATTGTGAAAATGAATGACAATATCACTGAAAACCATTTATTGTACAAAATAACCTGTGATGACCTTGGGGGTCATGGGCAGGGCGGTTGGTATGTGTGGCATACGGCTTGTGTGAAGATATGTGACCTCTCTGTTTTCCCGGGCTGACCGGCATTCCTTACGAGGTTTGCTGGAAAGCTCGGGTCGACGGAGAGGGCAGTCCGGGTTTTCGGATTTTGTGCGCACGAGTTCGGGCTCGGAAGAGCCCGAACTCGTGCGCACAAATATTTCTTCGTAATGTGAGACATTGGTTACTACATGGTGGAGGTGCGGGTTTCGTGGAGATTCCATCGCTCCGCAACCGGTCTTTGAACTTTGCCAAAACCGTGATGCTGCCTGGTATTACTGCTGACGTGCGGCTGGAGCCGAAAGAAATTAGTCCCACCCGAACTGTGGTTTGACTTTTCCGGGGGTCAGGAGTTGCTGTGGACTTTGGAACTTCGAGGGGTTGGACGGCCTGGCTGGTTGAAGGTCTGGAGGTCGGGGCCCTTGGTGTGTTGTGCGATGTGTTGCGGGGTCGTTGTTCATATGAGGAACTTTCTATGGATGGTATGGCTATCGTGATCTGCATTGGAATCAGACAGTATCCGGATTTGGAATGTTTGGAGCAGGGGCTTCGGCCAGATGAACTGACCGGAGGGGGCTGTTTATCGACGTTTTACGGTTTGCAGTGGCTCTGGCCTCGGAGTGGCCGAGCTTTAAGGAGGGGGGTGTGATGACCTTAGGGGTCATGGGCAGGGCGGTCGGTATGTGTGGCATACGGCTTGTGTGAAGATATGTGACCTCTCTGTTTTCTCGGGCTGACCGGCATTCCTTACGAGGTTTGCTGGAAAGCTCAGGTCGACGGAGAGGGCAGTCCGGGTTTGGGAGCTGACCAGGTCGGTCAGCTCCGGATTTTGTGCGCACGAGCTCGTGCCCGGAAAAGTTGTTTTCGGGGTTGACGAAGTTGCAGCCCGCGTGTTTTTGTTGTAACTCTCTTTTATGTTTGTATTAAAACATGGTTTTAATGATATCTCGTGGCCGGATTCTTCTGTCGTCAATGTAACGTGAGACATTGGTTACTACAAACCAATTAGTACAGAAAACAAATTCACCAAACATTAACATGGACAATATGCATGGTTAATCTGCTTCACAAATTTAGAAAATACTGTCGTTTTGTATTCCATTTATGGCAAACTTATGCCTGGTTCACAATGCATCGCCCGACGTCTTTTTCTGACTGTCACTCGATCTGCGCATGCGTGCCGACCTAAGTGATGACACGTTTATGACGAATTGCGCCGGATCGAAAGACGTCGAAAAAGTTTGAAAAGATTCAAACTTTGGACGTCTTTGACGGTCAAACAATTAAAATGTTGTACCAAGCGCCACCTAGCGACAGAAAATATTTTGAGGGCTATGGCTAATCTGACGGCGCTTTACCTAGTGGGCGTTTGGACGTTTGGACGTCGGTCGGTCCATTGTGAACCAGATTGCGCCGGGCGTCAAAACGTGTGACGTTTTTCTTCAAAAACTTAAGCTCCGCCTCGATTGACGGACGACGTCGGTCGAGGCATTGTGAACCAGGCATTATTCTATAAACAGTTGCAAAAAAAATCAGGAAGTATTTGTATGCTGGGGATTATTTGATATCAAATGCATAATACACGGTCAAAAGTGAATCAATGATGCTAAATACAGACTTTTCTTCCAATTTAATACAAAAATCGGCCTCAGCAATATTGAACACATCTGCAACTTCTCCGTTGCCTTGTAAATAAATCCTTGCAAATTGTGCTGATCCAGGCTGACTTTCATGTGACATTTGTTGACCAGCCTAAATGGTATGCATGCAAATTAGTACAAAAATACAAATTGTGTACAAACATTTTGCCTATTAAAACTACACCTTCAGTTTTGCCTACATATATTTTAAGTTTTAAGGGCTACATATATGTAATTACATATATGTAGCCCTTAAAACTGTATTTAAATGAAAATTAAAATAAGCATTAATTGCCCTATATACTAACTTTTTTACTTCCAAAGGCAACTTTGAACATTTTCCAAAGTGCTTTGGTTGTATACAAAACAAATCCAAACACTCCTGGTCTTAAGTAGTAGTTTTCTTGAATTTAGCTTGAATTTTTAATGTCAAGGTATTTTAAGCACACCTGCGATCATCAATTGCAATTCCTGTAATCTTTGATAATTCATACAAATTCTGCAATAAAATATTGATATTTGTATTTTAGAGTATCTGCCTATGCATTTTCCAGAATAAGGTCATTGACTCAGTTGGCAATTCAATACAGTCTTCAAGAAGTTTTCTGAAAAAAATGTGAACCATAAATTTATTTATAACGTACAAGAATGTTTTCAACATGGATTTTTCAATCAGGATGAGAACTCAGTTGGTTTATTGCCTAACAATATAACATTAGGTTTGTTGAGGTGCCAGTTATTGTATTCTAGCATTAAAAACTGATAACTTACCTGGGATCACGTCAATTCGGTGCATGGCAATTCGGCGCATGACAATTGGGCATACACCAATACGGTGTATGTGACATATCGTCGTATTCGACAATTTGCCGTATTGAGGCGACTACATTTCAAGTGTACCTGTGGTTTGTGCCCTTTCACTTGAGAAGTGAAAGGAAGGACCGAAGTCAGGCTGTTAGCCAGATAAGGTCGGAAGTATCGGAGTTCGACTTTCTTAAGGTCGAACTGCTGTGATACTGCACCAGGTACGATGCTCGAGGGAAGCAGGCCTCGGAGAGTGAATTCGAGTAGGACTTATACTGTGAGTCCTACTGAGAGTGGTGTTTGCTAAAAGAAATGATCGAAGAGAGAATCAAGATTACGCTTCAATGTCTTTATTACAGATGGTTTACAACAGGTATAGGAGCGAGAGCTCTATTGCCTAAATATTCATGGTAGGGGACAGTTTACTGTGCTCCCTCCTTCTCTTAACTGACTATCCTAAAGTTTGGGTGCCCTTATATACTCTAGGAGAAGGGCACACGTGATAGAAAGTGACCACTAGAAAGCGTGGTCCTAAAACAGAGCCTTTTGGCTCTGGGGGACAATTTTGGCTACTGACCTACATACGGTGAACATGTTGAAAGCTGCTTGCTGAGGGACCCAATTAGCATTTGCTAATGGGAATTGGTAATTCCTTTTGTTCTTTATCCTTACTTAGGAATTCCTTTATTTAAAGGATTAACAAGGGGAAATTTGCATTTGTAAATATCCGGATTAAGTTCGACATCCCATTTGGATTAAGGTCGAACTTATTTCTAACGGACAATTTCGAGTCCTAGAAGAACAACAGCAAGTCCTAGCATTTGCTAGGGTTAAAGTAGGGTTGAAAATGGGGTGTTTTGCTTTATACCCCCCTAATGCTTCTAAAGAACTAATTTTAGTTCGTGGGACATTACAAAAATGTTAAGCGGGCCTAGTATGAGAAATTTACAACAACATTAAAAAATTTGGAGAAAATACGCTAATCTACGCTACGTCCTGACCATGATAAAAATTTACATATTGAATCATAACTTTACAAAAAATGAAAATAAAGTGCACTTGGTAATATAAATTACAACAGCTGGATGGACATGTCTTCGACTACATGTAGTAGTCCGGCCTCTCTACTCGCTCGAGCATGGCATTGAGAATTTCCATGTTGTAGTCGGTGACTATGCATGTTGGATCACCGAGTGGGGTCTTCAGACGTCGATTTGGCGGAATTTGATATGCACCATCCCAATGGGTGATGCATGTAGCGTTTTTCTTGTTGTTCACACAATTCTGGCAACATTCCTTTTCTTGCAGTGGTTGAGGGAACTTTGTAAGAATTTTCCAGGCGTCGAAATTCCGGTCTCCCAGCCTCGGAAGCACATACGTGGTCTAGATGACCTTAGAACGTAGACGTTGCAGTATGGCCTGGTATTGTTTCATGGCCAGAGTTCTTTCTGTTATCTTCTGAGGGGATTCCATAAAATACTGGCACAGGATGATCGGTTCCCCATTGTACTTTAAGAAATGGGTCCAGGTGCGTCCAGTTCTGTTGGTTAATTCCCTCAAACGGTGTGGATCTTCTTATCTGTGGAAGATATCTTCTTTGTAGATCCTTTTGTGGCTGTGGTCATCTTTTTCACGATCTTGCTGGAGACCATGGGACGCTTCTTCTTTGACGATTTTACTGTGGCAGGTTTTGTCTCCCTTGGCTTTTTTAAGACAGGGACATCTAAACAAGTTGATGGTCCAGGCTGTGGAGAGGGAGTTCTCTTCCTTTTCTCTGCAGGTGCCGACATCTCCGCTGCCTTAGATGATCTCTCAGCTATTGCCGAGTTCGATGATTCAGGTTCGACCATTTCGGGTTCAACCTAAATGGGAGCCATAGGCTTGGTTGCAGCAGGCGTCTTGGCTGGCTTCTTAGTTGCCCTTAACAGGGTCTTACAGAGAGCCAGGGCCTTCCTTGGCGTTGGTTTTGGCGTTCCAAGCGCGGAGCTTTGCGTTGACGGAGGGTCGATGATTTCTTCGACCATAGCTGGAGTCGTTGGAGTTGGCGGTGGTTGTTCGTAGAGATTCTGGTCTTCTTGCGTCGGGATGGAGCACTCAAGCACGTTCTCTACGGCTTGTGGATCACAGCCTGTGATCTGCACCATTATCAGGTAATCTTTGACGACGTCAGTTCGACGTTATGCTTCATTTGAAGATCGAAGAAGTGCAACTTGATCCATGAGTTGTTGGATCAGGCCTGTTGCTTGCAGATGTCTTCTCTGCAGTTTCATGTGCTCCTCACGTGCAGTTTGCCGAGCTGTCATCTCCATTTGGAGAGAGTTAAAATTTTGGTGGCGGCTTTGATCCGCTGCGACGTACGCCTCCATTAATTTGGAGTAACCAACTGTTGAGGTTGATGGCTGATCACCAGTCAGGTACTGTGCCATGGCAAAAAAAGCTGCGTCGGACGCTGAGTTTAATCCCCTGACGATCCTCACGATAATATCGAAGGTCAAAGGTGGATCCTGGACACGTGGCAATAACGCCGAAGCAGTGTCCGCGTTAAACAAACTCGTTGTAGGACATTGACGCCCTGCGTCAAGAACGGCCGAAGTTCGATCTTTTCCCGAAAGTTCGTGAAAGATTAAAGTCGGCTCTCGTTGGTGTTCAATCACCCGATGATTCACGAACTTGTCGAGTTCGGCCCCATCGACAGGCATGTCATGGGTGTCGATCATCTCGCGAGCGAGAGACAGCAAATGGTCTAAGTCCGAAGACTGATTAGCCATAACTCTAGGAAAAACTTCGAAAACTCTGAAAATCTCTATGACAACTAACGCATGTGCTCGAAAGAAACGTGGAGAGTGAGGTAGAGAAAGAGTCGAAGGTTGCTTGCGCTTAAATAAGCTGAGAGGTCAGTGGGCGTGACTCTCAAGTGAATTAGTGCCCTATTCGCCAATTCATTAGTGACGCGTAGGGTCACGTCCATTTGGACTTCAAAATTCAATTCGGTAGGGGTGCAGGCCCTAATTAGGCGGGATGGGATTGTTATCGTGAGGGCATTGAGATTCATTTAAATCGAAGGTAGAACATGACCTATATATTCATACAATAACTCCATGTCCGATTGGACTTCGAAGTTATTGTAGAAGTTCGGATTTATGACATTCACGAACTTTTGTGCCATAGAAGGATCTTAACCCTTGTCTAATAAAAAATTTGCTGCCCTGCAAACTTAAAAACGTTGTCGTTCTTTCTAAATTTTCCTGATTAGGAAATTCTTCATCGAATCCTTTTATATCTCGAAAATGAGATATCGTTAGACATCTTTGCACATAGTTGTTTGTTTCACGTTTAGAGAAACAAACTGGGGATCATTGTCACATCGGACAAATTGTGAGGTCCTAAATCGAAGACAGATTTCTTCGATCAAAGTTCGAGATATTAGCTCGGCCTTTGAATCACAGATGGGGAATAGTTTGACTCATCCGGTTGCAATGTCACAAGCTGAGAAGATATATTTACTTCCAGCTTTGGTGACTGGGTAAGGACCCATAAGATCGATCGCTAGGGTATCGAATCTTGGAGGAATAGGAGGCGAAGAAACTGGAGATTTGTCTGCAGTGTAGTACCATTTGGATATCCTACTTATTGTGGCATTTATGCCAGGATGCCCTGCTTAAGGTGCATCATGTTTCCATTTCAGGACTCTTTGCTGTAGAACAGCTGGAACCATAAGTTTGGGATCCTCATCATTTGATGGGTCTATGATCCTACATAGGACGCCATTCACCAGGGAGTATCCCCTGTTGGTGAAGGTTCGACCTTCAGTGTCACTTGTGTCATCCTCAGCTTCTATGGCTCAGATGATGTGATTGCACTGTTGGTCTAAGAGCTGCATCTCGCGAAACTCTTCAGTTGTGATGGGCTGTTCGTCCACCAGAAAATGGTGGATGAGTACCACAGGATCAGACTGTCCTGAGGTACGTGATAGCAAATCTGCTAAGTTTTTTAGGTCTCCAGGGATGTATTTTACATCGAAGACGAACTGCTGTATTTCCATCAGCCAGCGAGCAACTCTGCTCTTAGGTTCCTTGATTTAAATCTGAATGACAAAGGTTAACCAATCCACATAACTTCGGAACTTTTGAACTGCCGAGATGACTGCTAAAGCCTTTTTTTCTGTAGGAAAGTAGTTCGTTTGAGCAGGGTGAAATGATTTCGAGGCATATTCGATCACTCGAAAGTCCTCTCTATCACCCTGTCCAAGTACTGCACCCATGGCTTCATTGCTGGCATCCGTATAGAGATGGAAACTCTCATCAAAGTCAGGTTGAGCCATGATTAGGGCTGTACAAAGATGGTGTTTTAGTTTGTCTACGGCCTAGATGCAGGCATCGGTGAAGACAAACGGTTTATCCTTTTTAAGCAGCTTGTGCAAAGGAGTTGCAATGGTGGATAAGTCTGGTATAAACTTTCCAAACAACTTGCAAGAGGCCAGAAAGGATTTGAGCTGCTTTGCGTTCTTTGGATATGCCATGTTGGAAATGGCCACTACTTTGTCCGGGTTCGGACTTATTCCTTGACTGTTCAAGACATGTCTTGTTGAAACCGAAGTTTTTTTCACCAAACTTGCAAAAGATCTCGTTTAGATCTTTAGCATGTTGTTCGACAGTATCACTACCAAGGTACAAGTCGTCTTGATAGGCTTTATCTAATACACTAGTTATGGTCTGGAGTATATCATCTACAACCCATTGACAGTGGGCTGCAGAGTTTCGAGCCCCTATTGGCATTCTCGTATGGCTATACGTGCCAAATGGAGTTATGGTTGAGAACAACTGTTGGCAATATGAATGGATAAGAATTTGCCAATAACAGCTGGTTAGATCAAGGGACGACATGTACGGCTTGATTCTTATCTTTGCCATGAGATCATTGATCTTAGGCAGAGGATACCTGCCAGGTATCGTAACTGCATTTAGTGCACGGAAGTCCGTGACAATGTGGTATTCACTGGCATTGTCTGGCTTGGGTACCAGCATTTTCTTCTTCATTGGTGACCCAGAGTATGCCCTGATCGCGAAAGGCTGAGCATCAGGTTTGATTTCGATCTTCTGTGGGGGAACATCTGCCGCTTGCTCAGGCTCTTCGAAGACATCACGATGAAATTCCAGTAACTGGTTTTCTTCATCCTGCTCTTTTGGCTAGAGATGTGGGGCCTCATTACTTCTGAGAGTGATATCTTGTAAGGCCTCAGGCACACTTATGTGATTCACTAGTGAAGTTTCATTTAAATCTTTAAAACTGGTGTTAGGATAGACCTTTTTGATCTTATCCACATGGCTCATAGGGGCTTCTGCAATTATGTTTTGCAAGACAGGGTTCTTGAATTGCCACTGTGTGCCACCACAGTCAACCAAGATTTTGGCCTGTCTGAGAAAATCCATCCTAAGTATGTTCATGGATTGGTCATACGAGGGAATGATGGTGATTTCCTGAAGGTACGTTCGACCTTCCAGCACAACTTTGACGATGGCGAGTAAAGCTTCGTAGTTGTTCTTCACCTGATCGGCAAGTTGCACACTTCTTCTACATCTAGTCATGGGTTGACCCTGACTCTGCAATTGTTCATGGAGTTGTTTTCCTCCAAGGAAGACATTTGCTCCAGGATCGAGCAACACTTGATGCTCCTCATCAGCCAAGCTGCACTTTGCGTAGACTAATAGGTCTCCTGACAGCGAGGTGGTGGCAATTACTGTGTTCATCTGTTGTTTAACAGGTAGAACTAACAAATTATTAGTTGGAAATCTGTTTCCACATCCTTTTGGACATTAGAGGGTAATTGTACCCTTACTACCGCAGACCCTACAATCTGGTTGTGGGTCAGGGTTTCGGTTCATGGCCTCTATCGGCCTAGGGTAATCCAGCTTCATGTACTGGACCCTATTCTGCTTGATTGAAGCAGTATTCTACGTAGTCGTAGTATTGGACTGGGACGCAGTTACTTGAGCAGGCTGTGGATTTCCACCTGTTCCTCCCTTGTTGTAACGGTTCGAGACGTTAGATCTCAGGCCAATATGAGAACCTGATTGGTTCTGAGTGGAGCCTTGATATCGAGTTCGATTCTGGCTTGAGTTAGTCGTTCTATGATAACTGTGACTCGGTTTCGAGTGACTCCATCCAATCTGAGCATCAGTTAGGACGGGCACTGGGACTCCAGCTTTGGATTTCACTGTCCTTCTTAATGGGCTGTCGCTATTGTTGCACCGACAGAAGCATGTTTTCTTGCTTCAAAGCGAGCTTTCTAAGCGGCACATGGTCCTCCACCTGTTCAACATCTACGTATATTTCGGGATATAGAGGGGTGTAAGGCCAGAAAGATGGTTTGTACTATCATCTTAGGCATGGGTAAGTACGACATTTTGTGGTACTTAGCCATGATGAGCTCGATGAACTCTCGAGTTAACTGGAACTCTCATTGCTTGAGGCAACTGATTTGTTTGCACAACACGATGTCTGTCTCATACGTTCCATAACGCGAGAAGAAAGCAACTTTTGCTTCGGCAAAGGTTTTGGAGGTGTACCTCTCTTTAAACCAGAAGCTTCTA
>JAQGBW010006396.1:0-10662 GCA_034698625.1 Julus scanicus
TTTTTCAAACTTGTTTATTAATTTTAAAAAAATCTACCGTTTCAAAGTGAAAAACTACGATCAATTTCTCTTGCTTAATTATCAAGCTATTTTTAACAATGGCCGCTACAAAAGCGGCCATTTTGGAAATAACATGCTAAATGCTAATTAAAAAAAAAGCTAATTTTTACGTAAAACAGGTTTGATGGAATCTGGGAAGGAACCGAGTTCAATAAAAACATATATGATGACGAAACTCGTATTAAGCGTTTTTTATATTTTTTTTGGATAAAAGTTTCCTGATTAGGGAGATGTTTTTCCTTGTAAATAGGCGTTAAACACCTTTTTCAACGCAGTATCAGGTTTTCGGTAATATCAATTTTAGTACACAAGTGTTATAACAGGTGTTTGAAGATTTTGCAATCCTTAATGTTCGTAATCTTAATCTTGGCGTTAATGCTCTAATCGACATTATCAAACCAGATTAGAGATTAACGAAATTGCATACGGAACAACATGCATTTGAGCATCACCTCTGTGTAAATTTCATTTCTGAGAAATTTCTTTAAATAGCATATATTTTGGTTCTTATTTTTATGAGGATGTTGTAAACTGCATTCAATACTAAAGTTATATGTGACTAATTTATTCTAAAATTTTGATATTTTCCTCGAAAGCTTAAAAAACCATTTGCTGAAATTTTGATATTTTCCTCAAAAGCTTGAAAAACTATTTCGTAAAATTAATGTTTTCCTTGAAAAACTATTTCCTAAAATTTTGAGATTTTCCTCGAAAGCTTGAAAAACTATTTCGTAAAATTGATGTTTTCCTTGAAAAACTATTTCCTAAAATTTTGAGATTTTCCTCGAAAGCTTAAAAACTATTTCGTAAAATTAATGTTTTCCTTGAAAAACTATTTCCTAAAATTTTGAGATTTTCCTCGAAAGCTTGAAAAACTATTTCGTAAAATTAATGTTTTCCTTGAAAAACTATTTCCTATAATTTTGAGATTTTCCTCGAAAGCTTGAAAAACTATTTCCAAAGATTTTGATATTTTCTCGAAAGCTTGAAAAATAATTTCCCAAAATTCTGAAATTTTCCTCGAAAGCTTGAAAAAATATATATCCTAAAATGGATATTTTCTTTCAAAAAGTATTTCCTAAAATTGATGTTTTCCTTGAAAAACTATTTCCTAAAATTGATGTTTTCCTTGAAAAACTATTTCCTAAAATTTTAATATTTTCCTCGAAAGCTTGAAAAACTCCTAGAATTTTGATATTATCCTCGAAAGCTTGAAAAACTATTTCCTAAAATTCATATTTTCCTTAAAAAACTATTTTCTGAAATTTTGATATTTTCCTCGAAAGCTTAAAAAACCATTTGCTGAAATTTTGATATTTTCCTCGAAAGCTTGAAAAACTATTTCCTAAAATTCATATTTTCCTTAAAAAACTATTTTCTGAAATTTTGATATTTTCCTCGAAAGCTTAAAAAAACCATTTGCTGAAATTTTGATATTTTCCTCGAAAGCTTGAAAAACTGTCCTAAAATTTGATTTCCCAAATATTGGAGACGACTGGAGAGACCCTTTCCTCCCTGCCAAGAGAGTGTCTATTCTGATATAGTTGAAGTTGATCTGCCACCACCACATCTCTGTTATAAAAATGTGTGGCTGGCACATTGCCAGTCGATTGAAAGCGCGGACGTATATTTTGACTGCTTCCTCCCTATCTCCAATATTCATTGGCACAACAAGGCGTATTGTTGCCTTTTGTCAGCAGTTCATGCCAGTTTGGCTACTTATGGGGATTAAGCTTGAGCGAGCGAAATAAAGCCCTTGTTGAGCAAACAATAGAAGGAGTCAATAGAATCAGTGTGAGAACCTATTCTGAAGACGCGCAACATATTGTGCGTTGCATTTTGGGATTGTTCAGGGGCGATTTCTTTAACAGAGGCTGGTGGAGGATGCTGCGAAATCACTTCCTCCTTGTCAATGACTTCATCTTCGTTGTTTTCTCAACGATTTTCGGCAGTTTATTTCTTCCGTCATTTGCTTTTTAGAGGCGAGATTGAAATGGGAACACCGCCATTTTTAGAAAAGAACTATTTGCACTTTTATGTTCAAAAATGCCTCATTTAACCCAGAATATCGACCTATTAAATATAAATTAAAATACTGCTAATCATTTTATTCTCATTACGAGTCAAAAACCTTCTTCTCATCAATATAAATTTGAACATGAATAACCATGAACTTTTATTTTTTCTAGGATGTCAAATAATTTTATGCGGACTTGGGATATTTATTATGATTGCTTGCGTTTATAAATGGTTAAAATATCAAATAAGGACTTATTGTCCTAATTATGTACTCTCAGTGTGTTTATAAATAAATAAATGAAAATATGACTGGGTTCCCAAAATCTAAAAACCTGAAATTTTCAGGGAAAATTTACGGACTTGGAATATTTGGCGAAAAAGTTATTTAAAAAAGACCACGTGATTTCCAAGCACTTTTGACCCTTTGGAATGTCACAGACTTGCATTGTTTTTGCTTTTATAAAATCGGCTTTTTACACTTTATTTTACGAGGGATGGTCAAAAAGTCTCGCATATTCGTTTATTATTCGAACACCAGATGTCGTACAAAAAAACTGAAATTGCCATTTTAATAAGCAGGAAATTTTCTATTTTTCAATGTAGGATCCGACTATTTTGACACATTTATCCCACATTTATCTGCATAGCCAACATAACGCATTTTACGAGAGGGGTATAAACAATCTCATCAAACTTTAGAATAAATGTGTCAACAAACTCGGGTCCTACATTGAAAAATAGCAAATTTCCTTCTCTTTAAAATAGCTATTTCAGTTTTTTTGTACCAGATCTGGTTTTCGAATAATAAACGAATATGCAAGACTTTTTGACCGCCCCTCGTATAATTAAAAAATAATTTAAAAAAAAAAAAAAAACTTTCTAGATGTTCTCCTGCTATTAAAAAATTTTCTGTGAGCATCTTAATTTTCAAGGTATCGAAAATCGTTTTCTATGAGTTTAAAGATACTAGTTTTGTCTAATTATATCAATTTCCATCAACATCCATTTATTGACATCCATCATTTTAAGTTATATTTAAATTCAATTTTCCAAAACCGGGTTTTTATTTATTGTCGTTTTGTTTGATTAGATCTAATGTGGAAGAGAAAACTGTTCTAGCATGTCTAATCTTTTATTTTTGTGCGATAGGCTTAATTAACGTTTTTGTTGTAATAAAGAGTGGGTATCTGAAAAGTGCACCCGGATAGAATATTAATGGCGCGTTTAAAAGTGGTACTAGGAAGCCATTGTTGTCTTCTCATTGTCACGATTGTAGAATGTATAATAGTTGAGATACGAGCAGAATTTTAATGCAAAAAGTTGGATTTTTGTGAAACCCTAATGCCCCAGTCAACCGTGAATATCACGTCTTGACCCTTGATGATGTACGGGTGAACCTGTTAGGGCTCCTATTGTTGAATTTCGGCTGTGAACACAAAAAAGGACGTTCCCAACAAGAGGCTCCTCCGCAGCTTCTCTTTTATCTTGTCAGACTTTATATTGTCCCAGAAGCAATGTTCGGATGAAAACGGTCGCAACTCTGGTCAGATTTTATCGAGCACCTCATTGAATTTTAATTCTTACCTAGATTTCGAGATGTTTTCGAGGGCTCCCACAGATGTTTATAAGATTATGAATGCGGTAAACCACTGAAGCTGCCCCATTCTTCAAATGACCTGGGTTTGCAAATATATTTCAAGAACCCTATTCTGTTTGTGGGTAAAAAAAGTGTCTGGCAAATAATTTCACGCTTTCAAAGTCGGCCACACCAGAAAATGTATATTGGCACATTTTTTTGGCGATTTTCAGGATTTCCGAAATTATGTGCAGTGGAACCTCGGTTTACTAACGTCTCTGTCTACGGACACCACATGCTGTTTCGCTTCCCGAACGATGCTTCAGTTCACGAACACATTTCTCTGGGCCACCCGATTAAAGGTCCGAGTTTCTGTAATTGTTTTACTAGTTCCAGCAGACCATCTTTGTTACGGATAAGTTTTACTTCATACAAGAAACATCAAAAATGTGTTAAAATTTCCAAGGATTTAAATTAAAAATTGATTTTTGTTTTGAGTATATATAGCCTCAATTGCAAATATGGCAAAAGTTGGTCTCTCGTTTTATCCATGCCAATTGCAGATGGAATGGATGAGAATCCATCGATGACGTCATTTGAGACTTAGATCATATAATTAACAACAGATAGAGTAGAATAATACACATTTTCCTAATGGAAACAATGTTTGTTAAAGTAAATTTCTTAATGTGCGAATGAACTTGATTCGCAGCAACGTCAGCATGACGGCACCACGTGGGTGTCTTAATTTCCTATAATGTTGGAAATCATGGATGTGTATATTAAACTGCTTTCTTCTAATATTACTCTTATATTAATTTCCGTTCTGTATTGTTTCCACACATAAAGCCATAACATGTTCCAAAAAAATTTCTAGGACAAAGAACGCATTATTTGGATTTGCATTAATTGCAATAAAAAAAAAAATTGATTCGGGTTACGAACTTTTCGGTTCACGAACACGGTCGAGAAACGGATTAAGTTCGTAAACCGAGGTTCTACTGTACTTGCAAGTATTTTCAGTGGGCGATATAGTATAGTAAAATTGAAATATCATTTACTTCAAGCTAAACTGATTGAAAAAAATGTATCTTGCCCTCATGGGAACTCAATATACCAATGAGTGACCCACAAGAAGTCATGAATACTTTTGAATTGAAGAGGGAAAATCATATGAATGTGGAAAACGGTTTTTTTATACACTGGCGTTCTTATATCCCCATTTCTTTGTGGATTTTCTATTCGTGATTGATCAATTTGGATTGACGGTGGGATTAACGTCTTTGATGCACGGATCAGTCATTTAAATTGTAAAAAAAAAGGTAGACATGTAAAGGAATTAATAATAATAAAAAAGAAATTGGAGGGAGAGGATTTTTTTAGGACAGCTTTGGAACATCTAATACTTCAACAATCTTCTTCTTTTTTAAACTTTGCATTACTACATACCTGTACGATTATAATAACCCTGTGGATTGTACAATCCAGGAGTAATATTTGTTTTTTGTTGTTTCTATATTAATTTTTCATCCTTCATGCATGGTTTTAGATAACCATAAACTACTTATTAACAATAATACATGTTATTTTGTAACACCAAGGTTTAGATAAGTTGACCTTATGCATATATAGGATAAAAAACTATATAATTTATTGTTTTATAACTGGAAAAATACATGTTTACGTACGAATTGGGCAAGTGCAATACATGTATCATTGTCGATTGTTATGATGCTTCAACCTTGTAACATGGATGTAAAATAAGCATAATTTACCAACTGCTCACAAGGTTGTTGTATTATTTAAAAATAAAATGTACGCTGAAATCATATTTTCACAATGAACACTTGACATTGTAGTTAACACCTGTAAGTGCAATTTATTAGTGCAATAGTGCATGTATAGTATACAATTGCTTACTGGACGACAGTGTTTGTTGTAAAAATGTGTCGAAGAGTATTGTAGTTTATAAAATCAATTTTATTGAACTTGATATGGAATATTGAGGAATTATTGAGTAGTCTTCAATGGCTTAATTTTGTGAACTGGCACATCATCTACTATGTATGAAAACACAAAAGTTTTATAATCTTCTTTTTTAAAAAATAGTTGGAGGTAGAACGTGTTAAAATAATTTATTGAGCACCAATTAACATTTTACACCACCATCTGGATTGCATATCCCACTAGGTTTAACAATAAATGGTGGAAAATAGTGAATTCGGTTTTGACTGCATATATGGTAGGATCAATGGCGTCAAGAGTCAGGTAATAAGCATTTTTTATGTTTATTTAAGTTTAACTACGTAGATGGGGGTGAAAAAAGTAAGAGCACGTTTGCAACCAAATTTTTGGAGCTGCATTTTAATTAAATGAAGGTTTGCATTTATGACGATAATAAACTCTTAATGAAATAACAAGGATCTGATGCTTTGTATTATCTTATGTGATTTCCAAGAACGAATACAGTGGAAACTCGGTTTACGAACGTCTGTCTACGAACAAATCGGTCGACGAGCACCATTTGTTGTTTCGCTTCACGAACGATGCTTCAGTTCACGAACACATTTCTCTGTACCAACGATCAAAGATCCCAGTTTCTGCAATTGTTTTACTAGTTCCAGCAGAACATCTTTGTGTCTTTGTAACGGATATCAAAAATGTGCCTTAATTCCAAATATGGTAAAAATTAGTCTGCTGTTTTCTCCACGTCAATTGCAGATGCAATGGTGGCGAATCCATCGATGACGTAGATTTCAGACTTAAATCATATATATAACAACAGAATAGATTAGATTAATACACATTTTCCTAATGAAAACAATGTTTATTAAGTAAATTTCTTAAATAGAATCTGTGAATGAATTTGATTCGCAGCAACTTCAGCATGATGACATCACGTGGGTTGTCTTCAATTCCTAAAATGTTGGAAATCATCGATGTATTAAACTGCTTTCTTCTAATATTACTCTTATATTGATTTCCTTTCTGTATTATTTCCACAAATAACGCTATAACATTTTAAAAAAAATTCTAGGACAAAGAACGCTTTATGTGGATTTACATTAATTGCAATGAAAAAATGGATTCGGATCTCGAACTCTTCGGTTCACGAACAGGGTATTAAAATTATCTGAAACGTAGCCAGTAGCCTATGGGGATTGAGTATTTGTTGGCCCTGTTGAAATCTGTTTCCTCATATAACTGTTTATAAAAGGCTGTCTTGACATTTAAGATTGTTTTGCCTAAGCGTTTTGTGTGTTTATTTCCTTGAATTTTCTTTTTAATGTCTCATCCATGCCATAATCTCTTAAACCACAAAATGATAATTTTAAATAATGTTCGAGGATGTAGAAAGAGCGGTGGGATAAAAGCCATGATTTTGCAGAATATTTTCTTCTTCATAAATTCAGCTTTTAAGATGATGGAATCATTTCTCACGAAAAGACAATGCGTTAAACGCATGCTTCAAATAAGCCAAAAAGGACCTTTTTCCAGAACCCTACAACAAAGCATAAGGTGCAACAAGTGCTGACTTTTTTATTTTTCAAAAAAAATAGTGATAAGAAAGTGAACACTTTCCGCCTAGGGTTTCTCAAAGCTTTGAATCTGTCCCCCTAATACACGGTGTAACAATGACGTCGAGCCATCCTCTGTTGCATCATCCATCATCACCTCCAGCCCTCAATGACAATTGGGACCTTAGGGCCCAATGCCCATGGCACATGGGTTGTACAATACACCTTACTTTTGGTGTTGGCCGAAGCAGGGAAGCCCAGGAACAAGGCCTTCTGAAAAGGTGTCCTCTCCCCCGAAAAAGAACTGATTGTACTTCATCAATAAAATAAACCGGCATGAATGGATCGTAATACGGAGCCAATACATCGTTAGAATGTTATAAGAAAAGATTCGGGCCAAGTCGTTCCCTAGTTAGCATATTTCGCACATGGGTCATTTGCCTAGAATGTCAACTCCTAACTGGCATGGGCCCAGGTGAGTTCATACTTTCCAACGCGTACTGTTTATTCATACTTCAAATCTATCTACCATGGCAGGTCAATAAACGAGGGTAAACTAAGTTGTCTAACCACACTTGATTCCCTACATGTTTAGCAAGAAGTTTCTTCCAAGAGAAAGTTAGGATTCTTCTACTATATATTATCATCCAAACTCATTTTCCATTTTTTTTCCCACTAATCAATCCTATTTTTTCAGTTAGTACCTTACTTTATCCAACAAAACGATTTTGTTAACATTCGGGAATGTTGTGATTCTGGGTTTTTTTAATGACCGTCTTGGATTCTGAAATGGCTGCAGTCTTAGCTTAGGGAATGAACAAAGAAATCGATATGAATCCCAAATCTTCTTACCTTGAAAACGTCCTTAATGTCTAAAAGCTTACTTTACTTTTTTAAAACGTTTATTCATGCTAATTTTAAGATAAGCGATGCAAGAATTAAGCAGAAACGTTCTAACTTTTCAAAAATGATCTTTTCAACTTAATACAGAACGGTCAAAACTCGAATTCTAACAAATTAGAACATCAAAAATAGAAAAAAAAAGAACTTTTGCACATGCTCCAGCACGTGCTTAAGTTCAAAATTACATTCGGCAACAAATCCCAGCAACACTAGTAGTTCAGACAGGCAACAATTCAAGAGACAGTTTGTGACACTGTTCGCGATGAAGACGTCTTTATTGGTTTTAATTGTTTTCTATGGTTCTTGTATTGACTTCTATGGTTTATCTGTATTGACTGAACAATATAAAACAATAGAAAACAGTTGAGAAAATAAAACCAATAGAAATTTTCTATTGATACCAATAGAAAACAACGTTCCAAATAACAATAGAGAACAATAGAAATCCCAATTGTTTTTTTTTCACTAGGGTACCATATCCCTGGTGAAAAAAAACAATAGTAACTAATAGAGATTTCTATTGGTTTTTATTGTTATTTGGACACTTTATTGATTTTAATTGTTTTCTATGGTTCCTGTATTGACTTCTATGGTTTAGCGGTATTGACTGAACAATAGAAAACAATTGAAACCAATAAAACCAATAGAAAAATTCCTTTGATACCAATAGAAAACAACGTTCCAAATAACAATAGAAATTTCTATTGTTTTTTTCACCAGGGATGGCATTTATTTGCTGACTGTAGGGTACTGAGTTGAATTGGGCTTTATTTTCAGGGATTTCCTGCCAAGTGTGACCAGAAATGGTTTGTCCACTTGCTTGAGCAACGTTTCAAGCATGGTCTTACCTCCACCTATATACCTACGTGCTCGCACACCTGTTGAAATAGGCGCTTTTTCTTGGTGGATAAGCGTTTGTTGGCGTATTGTCCTGGAAGAAGGCCTGTGATTGGCTGTTTCTGTTTGGCCATCCCCATCTCGCATTTTTATTTCTGTCATCTGGATTGAAGCTCGCCCCTGAGGGAACTCTGGATTGGGATATCACCGTTTGTCAAGGCTCAATTGTTAAGCGCTACAGAAATCCGACTCGTGTGTTTACATGCCGCTAGTGTACGTTACAGGACTTGTAGTGTGCGTCAATTTCAACTTGTTGCACTTGCCACGGAGGCTGTGATATGATTAGGAAACTTATTCTGTGTGATATTATCTAAGTGGAACTTTGAATTAACGACTTAATTACACGGTAAGATACTTTTTATCAATGAACATTTTATGCTTCATCGACCAAACTTTCAAAACTTTCTAAATAGTCATATTTTCACAGCAATTGCATCGTTTAATTAAGTTTTATATACTTTGTGCTTCGTTGGAATTTTTATTTTATTATATTTGATGTTTTATAAATTTATTTTAAAGTTTTTGTGAAATTTTAGGTAATTTGAATAGTTAGACAAAATATTTGGTTACAATACGCAATAATTTATCATACTTTAGGACTATTAAACAACTGTTAATAAATGTGGTATAATTAAATGTGGTAAGAATGTGGTTGTATTAGTTTATGAAGGTTGGGTTATCGTACTTTTAAATTATTGCACTCAAGAACTAACTATTCCTTATTTTAAAAGTTTTGGCACAATTAACCCCTCACTTGATAATTTTACAAAAATTGGTGGTTTATACATGCCCGCTGTTCGGTGTACTTTAATTGTATAGTGACATTCAATAAACTTGGGGATTAAATTTGAATTAATTTGTAAAAGATTTAAAAAAAAATGATTTTTCATTTGCATTTATCAAAACTTTTTCAATAATCAGTAGGGAGGATTAATTGCAGTTCCGAAAAAGTAATTATACAAAGTTCAAATTGAGTTTAATTTAAATTATCCAAACGTAAATGTTTAGTAAAAAGTTTCATCGTATTGTAATGAACATTGGAATTTTTCGATGTTACCTATAAAAAAAGAATCGATTCTGTTGAAAAGTCAGTTTTAATCACATGAAGATTATAAGATTGGTCTTGAAATAATTAGTCCATCAGAATCGTCCAGCAGAATGTGTTCAAGTCAACTTTTCACCAATATCAACTCACCTGGAAATCCTTGAGTTAATCTTAAACTTTGCTTAACACCTGAATGCTCACCACAAATTCCAAGAATTGCCTGGTCAATTAGGGTCGTAAAAGCGGTTTATGTGACCACACCGGACATAGCCGAGAAAGTGATAGATAACAATGTATGCCGTTTGCTCTGCTGCTGCAGTATATTTAGATATCTTCTCAAAATTGGACGTGACAGACATAAATATAGTAAAATTGCCCAGCGGGCCACACTTTGCATATTCCTATTGTGAGGGGTAAACATGGATATTTAGTTACTACAGTGGAACCTCGGTTTACGAACTTAATCCGTTGCTTGACCCTGTTCGTGATCCGAATCAATTTTTCCCATTGCAATTAATGTAAATCCAAATAATGCTTTTTTTGGCCCTAAAATTTTTTTAACATGTTAAGGCTTTGTGTGGAAATAATACAGAAAGGAAATAAATATAAGAGTAATATTAGAAGAAAGCAGTTTAATATATACA
>JAQGBW010006397.1:0-10662 GCA_034698625.1 Julus scanicus
CTTGGTCACAATTGTCACAAAAAACAAACAACCCACCCACCCCCTAGGTGTGACATAATTTTTGAATGGCCCCTTACTGGAAAAGGAATAAAGAAAGAAGGCAGATGCTGAAATAGCATAATGCTTTGTTAAAAAGGAGCATGCAGTATGTAGCATGTGCTATGTTGAAAGGAGCATGTGCTTTAAATATTTGTGATACATTTTTTTTTGCATGTGCTGAATGTTTAATTTGAAATTTGAAATGATGTTCTTGTTCACTTTGAGTTCTGCAAACGAGATGAACAGGCGTTTATTCTTTTTTGTAATTAAAAAACGATCACTTTACGATTGTTGCTGGATTTATTCGGAGAAGTTAGGTCGGGGTTTACCACGTGGTCCGTCGACAAGAAAGAATAGTGCTATTGTCGGAACACCCTAATTTTGTCATGGGATTTGTTAACTTTTGTATCATGTCAACCTTTGTGATATACAGGGTGATTCAGTAAGAACTAACCGGCAGCCGTAACGTTAACCAGGGTGCCTGTGTGAAATGCAACCAGGTAGTTGTATGGAGTGGCCAAGGCGCCATTTGGCCACACTGGAATCGATGACCTTGACACGTTCCATCAAAGTCATCCGGTTATATCCATCCTACGTGAAGGAAGTCAACACAAAACATGTAGGGAATTCATCCGTGGTCGCTACAAATCAAAGAGCATGCAAATCCGTCAAATGAGTTGAAAACACATCTGATTTACAATTCTTGCATGCTATATTTACGTAATCAATGTGCTGAAATTGTATATTAAACAGTTCTCATTGCCATATGTTAATTGTCAAATTTTGTATACAGTTCAGGGCAACCACAACAAGCTACTCAATAGCACTGTGTTCCACTTGTACAGGATACATTTGTAAATTCCACAATACTGTCAAATTTGAGGATTTAAGACCAGGATATCAAAGGGTGAATATCCCTTGAAAAATCCATTCAACCCTTTCATTTTAAAATGTTTGTCATGAATAATTTATTCTTTTATAAATTAAGTTCAACTTCTACATAATTTGAAATTCATTAGCATTACTAGATTGGATAATTGTGTTTTCGAACACTTTAAAAAATTAAACAATCTTCGTGCATTTGCACATGTTGTCATCGTTCCAGATTTGGTATGCATATTCGCTTTATTAAACAGCGGCCATTCTGGCAAAACTAGACCCAGCTCTAAACCTGTTGAACTTAGAGGTCAGTGCATGGCGAGCTCTTTGCGTGGGTCATGTCTTCTTGATGGATAGGTTTTAGACAAAACTCGAAATACACGAACGTGGGTGTTCACTGAACATCTGATAAATAGTGAACAACTCTTCATCAATCATTGCAATCCTGCTCGCATTCAAACCAGTATTAATTAGATTACTCGCAGCGGGTTGTCATGAATTCACCATGAATCGCACTTGTTGTGCCGCAGAATGCCCTCTTGTTTGATATTTTTTCGTCATGACAGGTCAGCGATGAGGAACTGAATTGCCCACAGCATCATTCTGGCAGCCACAATCTGGGCATTCACATATTGTGTCTTAAGACAGTGATTTTTTTGTCAACTATTTTTGACCAAATGTGCATGACCAGGAAAAGAATGGCCAACATAGCACAATATTTTTTATTTATCGACCATTTAGAACATTTGTTGTTCAGTAGTTACAATTTATGATTTCTGTTAGTGGCAATTCAAAATGAACGTCCTCAAGAGGGGTGTAGGGCCCTGGGGTGGAGTCAGCTGGCATGTGGACAGGGAGAGGGAGGGGGTAGACATTTTGGATGTCCATTAATGATGGACAGGGAAAGGGAAAAGGACGCCAGAAGAAATGTGTTCAAAGTCCCATTAATGTACTTGAATTTTTAAAAACTCGGGAATTTTGCATATGTGTTAAACAC
This sequence comes from Julus scanicus, assembly GCA_034698625.1. Classification (NCBI taxonomy): domain Eukaryota; kingdom Metazoa; phylum Arthropoda; class Diplopoda; order Julida; family Julidae; genus Julus; species Julus scanicus. The sequence continues at coordinate 1,916 of JAQGBW010006397.1, forward strand.
CAGTTTTATGCTGGAATTTCCGTTAATCGAACAAATCTCAAAAAATTTAGTAGACTTGGTAGCAAGGCGGGTGATTGGAAATTGATAGGATGGGCCTTTGGTATGTTCCAAAAAGTTTTCTGGACACCCTACTTTTCACAAAAAATTAAGGACGTCTATGAGGGAGAGGGGGAGTTCTGGGCTAAAATGAACACTATGTGGACAGGGGGTTGTCCATTTCAGAAGGGAATTCGGGGACGTAATATCATCAACAGAAAAATAAAAACTAATAATTTTAAGAAAACAAGTTTCGTAAAATACTTTTACAATTTATCTTAATGTACTAACAACAAAATTAGGGAAAAACACTTAAAAAACACATATGCACATGCTGCCAGCACGTACAGCATGAGAATGCAAATTATCGGACATTTTTCAAACTTGTTTATTAATTTTAAAAAATCTACCACTTCAAAGTGAAAACCAACAATTAGATGCACTTGCTGATCCGTCAAGCTATTTTAAACAATTTAAATCTCTTTTTGTTTGGCTGTGAGTGTCGTTGCAAATTTACCCATTGAAAGGGATAGGGTTGTAATCCCCCTTAAATGTAAACAATGTACTCTTGAAGAGGGATTCTTCAGGTATACTGTTTAGAGAAATATACCGAACATATTCATTTGACGAATAATATAGATCTAGACGAGAAACATATTGTTGAACACATGCATCCAAATTAAATTGTTTTTTTGGTTACATGTATCCGGACGCAGTAGACAACAATGTTTCAAAGTCGTTGATGATGAGATTACAGAAGGCGCTGCTGTTAATCATCATTAACACAGAGCGTCTTTAATAAGAGCAATTGTTTCTGTACAAACTGCTGCATATATAGTTTGTGGTTATTTGTTTCAAAATAATGGAATTAACTATGGCGCTCCATGGCGCCACATGACGATGCCATACTTGGTCGTGCCTTGGATACACAGACAGCTGATATGTGCCAATTGCCAAATATATGTTGCCAGTTACTAACAGGGGAAATGAGAACACTTTAAAAAAAAACAGTGTAAACAATTCAGGCATGTAACATATTCCGGCTAGACCTGGTGATGAAGGGGTGTAGGAGGAAAACCAGGTGCCCAGTTCTGCAAAACCTCTGTAGGCTGTGAGTTCAGTTTGAAGTTGTGCAGGTATTCTGTATGCTCATCTACTACTAAAAAAAACATGTTGACGTTAAGAACAGGTTACACTCAGTAACTGGTTACCCAGGTTTCGGGGATTAATTTGTCTGAGAACTAATTAACAGAGATACGCTATCGTCTCTTTGATTCCATTTACTTTTTTCCTCGTTCTCTGTAAAGAATTTGTGTGAGCCAAATAAATGGTTGCCGTACGTTCAAAAAAATCTAATTTTAATGACACGTGCATTCAGCTCTGCTTCTGGATTCGATGCTTGCCAGAGTGCTTATTGAATTTGGAGCTCCATCATTGGTTGGGATGCTAAGTGACGATAGATATGGAAGATGCTACTAGGGGCCATTGAACTCCAAACGTTGTTGTCGCATCAGCAGATATTCCACGGCTGCATTAAAGGGGCAAAAACGGTTCAATAAGCCGAAGCAGACAGCAGATTGCAGTACATGCAGCTCCAGAATTGGTGCACTGATTCCGGCTGTCGTTTTCAGCATGCTCAGAAGCGGACATTTTTCCCTATGAGCCGGCCATGTTGTGAGGTGTTATTACTCGTTTTCTAAACGTCGGATTATTTTGGATTTTTGGATTTTTGGCTACACAATCCCAAAGGAGTCTGGCTACAGTGCTCGGATCGTGATGATGTGAACGGTATGCTGTGCTGCTTTCAGTTGGTCATGAAGAAACCTTTCGCCATCATGTCTGGGTCTGAATACGGACCGAATCCCAGGTATGGATGACGTTTATACTTAGCTTACTTATTTTTGAAAATGGCAGAAAAATGTGAGAAATGTTGGCATTGGCTTCATGGAATGGTTTTGAAAAATCCGTTCGGGGCACTTTGCCAGGGGCTGGCTGCCGTTTCCACTTGTTTTACCGGGAAAAATAACCTTGACTTTCCTTGTAAATGAAGCAAGAACATGTAGCATATAGTTTCTGTTCTGTGGTTTGATACGGAAATGGTTTTTTTTATCTGATGTCTATCTTTAGACATTTGTGCGAAGAAAGGAAATGGGGAACTGCTGTTGCATTTTTACGTCGTATCTGCTGTTTGAAAAAAGGGCCCTAACCTGTTTTCGACCTGTATGAAGAATACATGTATGTCTACTGTAATTGAGACATAATTCATACTCTTAAGATTATTTAATTTGCACTGGCAGGCAATCCACACGCAATCTGTTATTTTGAAAGGCATTTTCTTTAATATTTTAAAACATCGTCGAGTTCAATGCACGTAAAATTGAATGAATCTTGTTTATTTTTTTGTCTTTTGATGAACGACGGATTTGTATCAAATGAGGCCTGAAATTATCCGATTTATCATTGTTAAGCATTGCCAACTGAATGCACACATGCTGTGTGAAAGCATTGGATAAAGGTTTATCATGTTCTTGACCAATAATGCTATAAAATATCCCCCTTTAAGGGATTATTCAGAAAGTGTTAATTCTAAGAAACATTTAGGCTGTATTGGCAGGGTGTCTAGCAGTGCTTGGAATTGTATCGCCCATGGAAAAGTCGGGATCTTTGATTGTAATTTATGTTAATTATCAGTTTATGCTTGAATTTGCTGTGTGAAAGCATTGGATAATGGTTTATCATGTTCTTGACCAATAATGCTATAAAATTCCCCTGTAAGAAATTATTCCGAACGTGACTATTCTAAGAAAGATTGAGGCTTTATTGGCAGGGTGTCCAGCAGTACTTGGAATTTTATCATCCATGGAAAGTCGGGATCTTTGCTTGGAAGTCATGTTAAACATCAGTTTATGCTTGAATCTCTTGCCGAATCAGGAGATTTTTGCTAATCTAAAAAAAATCCCTTTATATTGAAGAAAAAAAAACGTATTTTCAAATTCTCTAAAGAATGTATCCGACTCTTTGGAAAACTAATTTAATAATTGATCTATGTCTTGAAATATGTTTAAATGTTTTCCTTAATATTTCCTGGGCTTCCTGACCATGTGATCCATCAAATACAACATTAATAAAGTAAAGTGTAGCAGTAACTATACAGTATTAGCATCATTCAAGCAATATGCTTATCAGACTTAGGTTGGATTGTCATAGGAATGCCTTTATTGCCTTTAGATGAACAGCGAGTTTAGCACGTTCATCAGGTACTTGTTTATTATAGAAAAAACTCATCAATTCTATACATCTCGCATTTCTCTATATTGTATAACAACCACATGAATTATGGAAGAATACACTGACTATGACATTCCACAGATTCCAAGGCATTGAAGGTACTAATTTCCACTTCTGTATTGCAGAGGTCTACAAATTGATTTCTCACTAAGTCACAGTGATCAAAATAAGATCCTACATTGATTTTGAAAGTGCGTGACATTACAAATTCCAAGCTCCATCTATCTATATATACGTTGTTTTCTGTACCAAATTTCCCCCTACTAAGTTACCTTGCTGGTATATCATGCAGGGAAGTGGGGCATAATCTTCTATACATTCTTCTAATTAACAAAAGGATACGGCTACTGCGTTTATAATAAGCTTTCACTAGAAAATTCCATGGTTGTGCAGGGTGGTTTCGGGTTTTTTTTTGGTTTTTTTTAGCAAAAATTGGACGCCTGAGATATCCACTCCGTCGCAAACCTCAAGGCATTCCAGTCGCGTGTAGAAAACCTGTTTCGAATTAGCCCCAGATATAATTGCCGCAAATGCACAATCTATATTTAATAAAGCTTAGCTATTGTGTTCATTGCCCCCGAAAATAACCTATCTTCATCTTTTACTTCCACCTCACCTGCCACTTAAGCCCTCTGTTGCGTCCTCAAAACCGCTTTGCATAATTGTCCAGATCGTGTATTGTGCAAGTTGCATGCACGAATGCTCACATTGAAGGACAGTCTGGTGCCATTGCTACAGAAAGAGAAATTGGGTGGCCATCCGTTTTCATACCACCCGCTTATTAATTTTTTTTAAAATATATTATTCATCCCTGTTTTCTCCCCGTCTTGTCAATGTGTATCTCTTAATGTGCCACCAATTGTGACGACAGTGAACTTTTATTGTTTGTTTGTGCTCACTTTTTTTTTTGTTCTGCTTTCTTCCTATCGGTTTTGAGTCGCGGAAGATGCCATTCACACCGGTCGCTTAGCAACCGGAGACCGTTGCCTGGATACTGGAACGGCACGGGCTTGCAATGCACTGGCTTCTCCAGGCCTTGTATACGCAGTTTCCGATAATGTCGGCAACCAGCTACTACATATTGGCGAACAACGAAAAAATGACGAGTGGACGCCCCTTATGTCACTTGCTTCTAAAGCCGTTCGATGGCACGCGAACGCTTCATTAACCAGTTAAAAGCTCTTCAGGACAGGAATTTTGGAAGGCTAACTGCACCGCAGATGAGTTTTAACGAGCTCGATGGCACCATTGGCTAGCCACACGATTGCTAAGCTGAATTCCCTCTACCTAATTAGCCCCATTCAGGTTCAGCACCCCCTGGTGCCGTATGGACCTTTAACAGATCGTCATGTGCTGTTATGATTTTGGTATTAAGGAAATGAAATGGTTATTGTGTTCCACCAGGGGGTGTTGAATTTGATTGCTTGAAAAAAGTACACCAAAACCCAAAATCTGGACTAAACTAACCTATATATATGACAATGGTAGTGGAATATGGCTGATTAAAATGGTAACAGGTGATAGATCATACAAATAAAGGTCATAGACAACACCTCATATACAAAATCTCATAAGCCATATGTCATACGAAAGGGGTCATACATGCGATTGGTCAGAACATAATGCACTATGCAATTTACAATCAGTTTTTGTAACCTTTATTTTTAATGACATTGAGAATTATTTAAATTATGTCACCTTTTTTAGTTAGGTTAGGTTATTTGTATGACCATTTGCATGTATGACCTTTTGTGTATGACATATGGCTTAAGACATCTTGTATATGTGGTGTTGTGTATGACCTGTGAATGTATGGCCTTTATACTATGTATGACCTATCACATGGAACCAATTAAAATATACATAGTAAAGTCGGACCATCTTAATTGTATAGCGACCTGGCAAGCCAAAAAGATGCAATTAACAAGTTTATGCAATTATCCGGGTTAGCTTAAATACAGTAATCCTGACTCAAGTTTTTTGCTACAATGGCTATAGATTAGCTATGATAAACATGATATGTGTGTGTTCAGGGCATGGATAATATGTGCAATTATCCGGTCTGTGCAATTAAGCGGGTTTGACTGTATTTGCATGTATGATGATGGTCGGGCAATCCTGTCAACTTACATTTTCAAGACATTCATCAGGTTAGAAGAACCTTGGGAGTTATAATTTGCAATTTTCTCGTTTCTGGACAATGGAATCTGTTCTTTGAGGTAGAAGTTCGTTTAGTCTATAGTCTATAAAATCGCAAGTATAAAGCAAATTAGTTAAAAATCTAATTATCTTGCAACTTGCAATTAAGATACCACGAGTAATTCAAGAATGGACATTGTAAACACTTCAGAAATGGCATTCCAATGATGCTGTGAATTGAGCGTTCAACCATTTTCCAATATGTTGTGATGTTTTTAGCATATTAAACAAATAATAACCAAATGCTTAAACCTGACCTACTATGACAGTGAGGGCTTTTTTCCTGGAATATGACTAATTAAAATATAGTATTTTCATGTACGATGATGGTCTGGTAATCATGTCACCTTGCATTTCCAAGACATTCATCAAGTTAGAAGAACCTTGGGAGTTATCCTTTGTAATTTTTTCGGTTCTGGAAAATTGAATCTGGTCCTTGAGGCAGAAGTTAGTTTATTCTGTTGTTGTCTGTTATTTCATGGGGCTTTTTTCATGGAATTTATCTAATTAAAATATAGTCGTTGCGTGTACGATGTTATTTGTGCAGTCATGTCAACTTACATTTGCAAAACATTCATCAGGTATTAGAAGATGCTTTGCAATTTTCTCTGTTCTGGACAATGGAATCTGATCTTTGAGACTAATTTGTTTAGTCTGCTGTCTATAAAAATGCACATGAATATAAAGCAATTTGGTTAAGCATCTAATTATCTTACAAAATACATGAGTGAATCAAGCATTGGCATTGTAAGCACTATAGAAATGCAATGCAAGGATGTTATAAATTGAACGTTCAACCAGTTTCCAAGCAATTATGAATATTTGCTCGTCGTAACCATGCAATGAGGACCAGAGTTTGAGTCCTGTTCATTTGCTTAATTGCTTGTAATAAAACGACATGCCGACGAAAGCAAAGGGAGCTTTTTTATTTTTCATTCACTCGAAAGTAATATGATCAACTCAACCATAATTTGATCTTCACCATAAAAAATGGAATCCTAATATTTCATAAAGCAGTTGGGAACTCAGGAATGTAAATGTTGCGGCATTTTTTATATGATATTTACTGTATGTTTGGGAAATCCAACGTCGTTTATTTCAGTTTCATATCATTTTTACTTTTATTTAAAGTTTTATATTTTTAATAAACAGAAAAATATAAAGTTAGAATAGCAACAGGAAAATGTAAAGAGAGAAATTCAATGTGGATTATGTAAATTATGCTTGTGTGACTTGTTAGGACTTAAAAAGTTTCCATGGTGATACGATACTGGCTTTCTTAGGACTGCCAAACAATTGGTTTTTTTATTATATGAACAAATATACCAAAAAAAAGGATAAATATGGGTGACAGCATGTTTTCAGATCTCGACTTTTAAGGTTAATTTGCCCACGCTGCCAGCAGGTGGCAGCACGAGAATTCAAATTAACGGACATTTTTCAAATTTGTTTATTAATTTTAAAAAAAATTACCGTTTCAAAGTCAAAAACGAAAACGTGATACAATTGCTGATTTTTCAAGCTATTTTAAACAATTTTTATTTTTATTGAATCTCTTTTTGTTTGGCTGAAATTGTTTTAAAATTTCACCCATTGAAAGTGATTAGGGTTGCATGTGATTCACCTTAAGTCGTATTCACACACAACCTACTCAACAAAAAACTGACTTTGTGACGTCAGCAACTGAAAACTAGAGTATAGTTCACACAAAACAGAGTGGTTTTCTGAAGTCTGCTACAGGACAACAACAGTGCTTTAGCGTCCATCGTTGTCATCACTTCTATGTTGATGTCTGCTAAATGGGAGGGGCTTAGGCCCGACCTAAAAACAAGAGCCGAAGTGCGCATGTTCACACCCTAACCTATCTGGTAGCAGACGATATTCGGTTGTGTATGAATACGGCATTAAAGCTGGGAACATCAAAGGGAAGAACTTATAGCTGTTGACTAAAAATAGTATAGATTTTAGTTATTTGATATTGCAATCCAGCTACTTAAAATTTACACTTTCCCAGATATAAGACTTGTTTTTGCATTTGTGGATATCCTTGTTCATCCATCCTGCTAATAACGTTGTTATTTGTTTGCATATTGGCAAGTCTGGCTTGTCTAGAAATTTTCAGAATTGGGAAAAACGTGTTAGAATTTTTAAAAAAATCAAATGAGATGCCCATATCAGCTTCAATATATGCAAAAAAACGGACTTCATAAACCCAAAAACCCTATGGATTCGCTTCCAATACGGATCCAGTGCAGTGCTGTTAGCTTGTCAACATAAACAATACTAAGTGCTAGCCGTGCAGCGTTACATGTTTTTATCTCACTCTGCAGAACCTCAAATTCCTTCCTTATTCATGAATTCTTGGCGGTCTCCTGTGGCTTTTTGAAAACATGCCACTAGTAATGGATAACATGAGAGAAATTTTCAACTACGGGTTCATCATTCATTTTGGGTTTTGCAGAACGGTTGTTATTCCAAATTTAACTCCTTTCAACAAGATTTAACATCCCTGATTCGCCCTAGGAACATCGACAACTAGAGATTCTGGCTCGAGTTTATACTGACAACTGTAGCCATTGGAGCGAGTGCCAAATGGAATCGACTTAAGTGCATAATGACATTGCTCCGAGTCAAAAATCCTGAACATCTACGAAGTGTCATCGCCATGGCAACCGAGAAGTTCCTGTCAAATGCTATTTATACAAGCGAAGAAATGAATGCAATGCTCTTTAAGGGATGAAAATATATGCACACCCACACCCTGGCATGTAGGCCAAGTTTTTTTTAGTGTAATGAACCGATTATTGGCCGGGGTGGTTTAAGGCTTGGAGCCTACCAGAACCCAAACATGTTTGCCAGATATAACCATTGGGAATGTTTTTTTCTTCCATATATAGAAAATCTTTGTTCATTCCTTTAAATGCAACGACACGAACATTATATTTCTATGGATGATACATTTTTTCTTCTTCTTCTTCTGAACAATGGACAAATATGTCTAATGTGCTTTCATATCAAGTCAAGGAATGGAAAACAGCAAGGGGCCATTCAAAAAGGACGTCCCCGAAATTCCTTAAAAAAATTGACTTTCCCGTCCCTACCCCATGTCCACATGGTGTCCATTTTCTCAGATCCTTCTCTCCCCCCCCCTCCCCACTTCCCTCATAGACGTGATTAATTTTTTTTAATAGTAGGGTTTCCAGAAAATGTGTTGGAACTTGCAA
>JAQGBW010006398.1:0-10661 GCA_034698625.1 Julus scanicus
TGGGACTGGTAAAAACGTCCATTATTTAGAGGTTTCCGTTATTCGGGAGTGTCCGGTAAGGGAGGTACCACTGTATATTCTTTAGTGGTTGTTTAGATTATAAAACGACGGGGTCTTAATTGGTGACACGGTCGCTTAGGAAAACTTATAAAATTTCTGGAAATATTTTTAGATAACAAGACTCGTAGATTTCCAACCCATTATTTCTGTATTGGTTGTGTTTCAAATACCTAGTACACACTGCATGTTTCATGAAACTGAAACATGGTTTCCAAAACATGTTTATGATATGTGGATGCCCACCAACGTTTTGAAACCAAGTTTCATGGAAATTTTGATACAACAGAGGAGGTCTACATTACAAAACGGCGCATGTGCCATGCATGAGCGCCACTAGTGGCCAAATTTTCTGGGGGGACAGCCCAGCGTCGTCCATATAGCATTTCCATTGATTTTGCTATTATAGGAACGGATTTTTGTGATATTTGGGAAATTTAACTTAAGTTTTTGAAATTTGAGAGTGGAAATTCCACTTTGAGAACGCGTGGGCCAAGTGCAAACCATTTTATTTAAACAAAACGGCGTTTTATTTGAATGTCACCACGTGTTTCACTCACATACATACAATAAATTTCTTTCTTATAATGGAATTTTTATTGATCCTATGGTATGATATCTTGGAATTGACGTTCCTAAAGTTGTTTTTACAACGTGGAACACAACAATTCCTCTTCATAATGTTTGAAAACACTTTTGGAGAGCGAAAAAAACACATGTAACCCAATGGCACGTTTTTGGCCTGTCCCTTCAGGAAAGACCCTAAAACTACCACAGAGGGCGCTAAATGTAATGTAGACCTCCTCTATTGCTTCATGGTTATGGCGCTTCTATCAATGTATTGATACTCCCTGGTTGTAGTATAGTTAACACACAAAAAAACCCGATATTCACCTCGCTCGTGGATAGCTGACACGTTATTAATAGGTAAGTTTTAATGTAAAATATATGTATATTTACTTTTAAAATGTAGATTATCAGCTAGATATAGATTAATTTAACGAATGGTGACTATTTGATCACGTATACGCACGCGTATACTATAGCGCCTTGACTAGCAAACCGTTTCTTGCTTTTTTGATGTGGACATTTGGACAAACATCAATGCAGAAATACGTTAATGAAATTTCAGTTTCATGAAACAAAGCGTGTACTACATAAGCATAATTAGCCATATATAAACACGAAAAAGCAGAATTCAACTTATTTTTTTTTAATGATTACCTTTATCTGACATGCGGTAACTTGAAACTGAAACGACGGCAATCTTTCATGTGGTGTTTAGTTTTTTGAAAAAACGTAGGAAAAAATATAGCGTTCATCGTGAAATCAAATAAGAATACTTTAATTCCATGAATTTTTGGAACGCATTTTCGATCGTTTGCACGTGATGGTGCACGCGAAGGTAACGTCACTTCCATTGCCTCACGTGCACCGAATTCCAAAAAGGCTTAAAAATATATATTTTTGTAAAAGTGTAGATGTTTTGTAATTGCTAATGCAAAAACTAAAAAAAAATGCAATGGCAATAATGACAGATTTGTTTATTTGCCGATGTTTTTAAATAAGGCGTGTTTTGTTGTTGTTTTCATGGCTTCTAAAACGTGCAATTGCCGGTAATGATTCCGTGGAAAACAAGCACGTGGTAAACACGAAAATTAAGTCGTTGAAAGCAATTATTGAGCATATTGGCCCAGTTATTTTTAGAAAATATGTTGTATACATTTGGTAAATATTTGTAAAGCGTTAAAAAAGGTGGTCTTGGAATATATAGTAGGTGCATTAGGATTTCAAAATAACACGTTGAACTACATCGTTTTCAGCTAGAGAGCAGATTGCTCATTTTATATTTATTTATAAATATTTATTTTTACTAACTATAGTGATCGAGTGTAAGGACTGTACATGTGCATGTATGGTCGACCGATATAACTGTCAAATTTTTGACGAATTAACTTAGTTGCAAATGATTATGTTAGGGCAGATGGTGGTGATGATTCCAGGAAAACTATTCTAGAAATATGGATGCTATAATCATCAACTTTGTTAATTAAAACCTTTGATATGGTACGTACTTCATCATATACTGTTAAAAAACCTCAAGGAATTTGGGATAAACACCCAAGTCTTAAAATGAAAAAAAAAAAAACTCTGAATCTAAACAGGCCAATGTGGAACCATGGAGTGGCACAAGGAAGTGTACTGGCACCCCTTCTCTTCTTGATATCTATTAATGATCTCCCATAAACACTCTCTAGCATTTCGAAACTGTTTGTGGATGACTCTGCAATCCATATACTATATGATAAAAATGAAGTTTGAGAACCAATCGCTTTGTCTACAATGGGATCTGGACAATTTAGCTTGAGTGTTGGACTTTGCATCAGTAGCTGAACAAAGACAAATGTCTGGTAATTAGGCTTTCCTCCAAAATGGGAAAGTTCGGTTCCAGCTGAGTTGATGTTCAGGGCCATGGGTCACATTCGGGGTTTTTATCTTCAGTGGTCGAAGTTGAAGTTTTCCCTTCAGGAAGCTCAGTCTCCTCAGACCACATCTCTTGGTTCTTCTTCCCAGTTTACTCTTTGAGATGGACCCAGTGAACTTGGTTGGACCCAGCCATTTGACACCTCGGTGCTGACTGTAGGGTAGAACATTAAATTGACACGATACAGGAATTTCGACCATGATCTTGATTAAATGTGTATTTTGAGAAAACAAGGGGATGCGTCTCTATGCCAATAAATTAGCACTCGTGTGCCAGGTAGAACGTCATTGTATGCACTTGGTTTAGCCTTGTTCAATATTAGGGAGTCAGAGAAAACTGGTTTGGAGTGTTCAACCATTTTGCATAATAAAAATATTTTCAAGTTGCAAATTACTCGTTTTCTGCCAACTAGAGAGCGGGGAAAACTGCTTCCTATAATTGATGAAACCTTTAAATAGGACTTTTTATCGAATCTACTGTTTCACACGTTGTTAAACTAATAACCCATACACAGTACGTTGTTAATTTTTGTTGTAACAAACATTGTTTTAGTAAAAAGTTTCACATTTTAGCCCAATCTTTTATACGAATGGTCACAAAGGTGACACCTGGCTCGAGTACATCGAGTCCCTACTTGCACAAATGATAACACATATTTGATTACAGATTTTATATTTTCAATTTTTATATTTGCAGAAGTGGCGAAGACGCTGGTTCGTACTTCGTCAATCGGGACAAATTCCTGGCCAGTACTTCTTGGAGTATTTCACGGATCAGACGTGCAAAAAAAGAAAAGGAATCATCGATTTGGATCAATGTGAACAGGTAATTTGGTGGCCTACAATCTACGAACAAAAAAAGTACGTATACATAAAAAAAAAACCTTTCCAATAATAACAACATTGAATCGCAACTAGGTGGACTGTGGAGTAACTGTCGAGGAATCCTGGCATCAAAAGAACACATTTGAACATGTGTTTGACATCCGAACACCGAAACGATTATATTATTTAGTGGCTGACCAAGAAACCGAAATGAATACGTGGGTGGAATACATTTGCTCGGTTTGTGGACTCAAAATGCACGTTGAGGGTAATGGTAAGAATAGTGTTGCGTTTGAAATTATTTGTTAAAAAATAATATAAAAATTGTCTAATTCACTCGATGTGTTTTCTATTCTAACAGAACTCGATCAACCTGCATTGGAACTCCCGAACCAAGTTGTGTCCAGCGAACCGTCGCCATTTCAAGAAATTGCCAACATTTTGGAAGCGAACGCGACGAGGGAATCCGTGAAAGAAGACACGCAGTCGCTGGCCTCCGTATCCACCTGCGGACCATCGGGGCCTTACATACCCATCAGCGAATGCATTTCAGGGCCCAGTCCTTTGATCGGCGAACGCTTACGAGACATAAGGGTTTACCACGACGACCAAGACGACGTGTTCCCCGACCAAGTGCCACCCCCTCCCCCGAAGGGAAAGGACAGTTTCCAGGTGATCCAGGCAGACTTTTACGATTACCCTCGCCAAATGCATCCGCCTAGCATGGACGACATGTCATCCGATACCAATCGGCAACTGTACGGAATAAGTACGGATGAAGTAGCCGACTTGTCCACCATGCCTCCTCCGCCCAGAGTAAACTGGGACACGTATCCACGCAGCGTGGATTCGGAAAACATTTATGCAAACAATAGAAGGGCCTCGGATTCGCAGCAAGTCCACGCCTTAAATTCGAGCGCCACTGGCAAATTTAAGCGCCTTAGCTTGACCGAGGGGAACGTGGAAGACTCTTGTGCCTCCCAGACGAACTTGATTTCCTCCGCGAAACAGTGCTCCTCTTCCTCATCCTCCTCGGTGTCGTCCAGCACGTGCCGCACCCCCAGCCAAAAACCGCCGCCCCGTCCTCCCAAACCGAAACCTCGCCATCTCATCGAAACTTTGCACCTTAATAGTCAAAATGGCAACAACGTCTCAGGAAACCAGAATGCCAATAACAGTAATAACTACGATAACATTGCCAACTGTGATGTGTCCTCCTTGTACGACGTGCCTCCCTCCGCCCAAGGGGTATTTCTTAGCAAAAACCTTCCGGCCAACGCGTTCGCCTACTTGAAAGACAATCGGGTGGAAGATATTTCGGACTTCTCGCCTCCCTGCGGCAAACTAGGACAGTATTCGGCGGATGAAATGTACGATTTTCCCAAGAATACGCACGATGGCCAACTGGAAGCCACTCCACCGGCTCCGACGGGCGAAAGTATCTGGCAGCGCCGGCACGCTTATTCGAATGCTCCCACGTTGCTGATCGGAGACGGCGATGGCAACAACAACGGAGAAGAGTACCTTATTATGGACCCCCATCAGAGGAGGATCGGAAACGATATTTACACGGATATGTCGGGGGAAGGCCGCTCTCCGACATCCTTGTACAGTAACGTGCCAAGTCCGATACACAGAAATGACTTTATGTTCGCTACGGATGCACCGCCCGCCGTCGACAGAGGATTGAAACCTGGAAGAAAAGCGGAGAACATTTCTCCGAAGACGCAGGTAAACCCACAACCGGAAAGAACGCCTGCCAATGTTATCGCATCGAGCACCCAGAGGCGCAATGCCCCGGTGGTCAATCGAGAGTTGAAACCAAAGAGGATGCCAGATGGAGTGGAAAGTAAGGCTGATTGTATGATTTGGATGTAATTATGAAAAAGGCAGATTATCACAACATTCGTTTTTTCTTATAGTGATACCGGCATTGCTGCAATCGGGGCAGGCAATTTCATCCTCAGCAACGTTGCCGTCGTCGTACATTAATGCAAACAAAAATAAGAGAAGCTTTAGGAAACCGAGGTAACCCAGTGAAAAAAATTGGATCACATCTGCATTTACAAAAAACTCATCTAATTAGCCCGTTTGTCACAAGTTCGTATAATTTAAATGGATGTTTTTTGTGCAGATTGGCTCCAGGCCGTGCTACGGCATCGTTTAGCAGACTGACCAGCAGCAACGGCATGCTGCACCCCAACAACCGGACGAAAGACAGATCGAGCTCGGACGATGACCAATCCAGTTCATGTACTAGTAGTCGACGTAATTCATCAAACGATGACCATGTGGCTAACAAGCAGGTGAGATAACACGTCCAAAATAAAATTTACAGCGCTTTAAGGCCGTGCCACACATGCGGTATTCGGCGAGTGCCGAGTGGCTACTCGCAGATTTCCTAGAAATGTGTATCGGGTACTCTCGGTTTATTGTAAAAACTCGGCACTAGGCGAAACATTCATATGTGTCTCAGAGTACTCGCCTTTTGGTGAAAAACTCTGGGAATAGAGAATTATTCTGCACTCGCCGAATACTGCATGTTTGGCGCCGTCTTTAGGTATGACGATTCTGTGTGTGCAATGATTCATAAGAATTCACGCAGGAAGTATAATTAAAGGAAGCAAAATAGGAAAATGGTCCCAATGTGAAATTTGTCGAGCATCTCATTCTCGATATAAGTAAACAGCCATTTTTTCTCCAAAATAATTACCCAATGAAATGCGAGATTATCCTGTCATATCTTTAAAGTGGTGCAGTTCTTATTTTGGGGAAACTAACTTGTATGTTGACCCACTTCATGCAGTCACTTTATACAGTGGAACCTCGCATAACGAGTATAATTCGTTCCGGAGTCTTACTTGTAAAGCGAAACAATTTTTACCATATAAATTGATGTAAAATACGATAATGCGTCCCATGCAAAAAAAAAAAAAATACTAAAAAAAAATGCTCAAAAAAACGTTATGCGTAACATTTATTTAAAGAAAAATACATATATTCCTACCAAATTCCTTTTTACTAGAAAGCTGTCTAAAGACATTTGTTTTTGCCGACGCTTCAAAATTTGGTAAAAATGCAACACCACATTATCAATGAATAAATTTGTGGCGGATTCGCCTGTCCACGTCACTCGTTAAGCGAGTCATTTTTTTACAATTTATATTGCTCGTTAAGCGAGGTTCCATTGTACACTGATCAAGGTGGGGTAGTGGTAACGCTATCGGACTTTTATTCGGGAGACCTCGGTTCAATTCCCGGGTCGCCTACGATGACTGGTTTTTACGGCTTTCCACGGTTGTTTCCAGGCAAATGCCATGATATTTTCTCTTAAAATCTGCCACGACTATGCTCCTTCTTCCTAGCAATCCAAAAAAAAATTAGCAATACTAAAATTTATTGTCAGGTGGGCCGAGTCCCACAATGCGAGTGCGCTTACTACATATAATCAGCCGTACGAAATGCATTTTTTTCAAGTGATGTCTAATCTAACGTGTGGATTTTAATTTACAGACTTCGCAAGCAAAATCTCCTTCACCAGGTGCCATTAATTCGAGCAAAGCATCCAGCAAGCAATCTGGGGCGTTCGGATCTTCTCAATCGACCGAGCCGGAACTCCATTATTTGGACCTCGATTTAGAAAACGACGCCAAAGCGCAGAGTCCTAAATCTCCCAGTCCTAAATCGCCCGAGAAGCTAACGAGCACGGTGTACAACACGGTGGACTTTGTGCGAACCAAGGCTTTCAACGATACGCGCCAACACGTGGAAGCTACGTACAGAAAATCCTAATGGACTATCGAGCGTACCGTATGTCGTTGCAAATTGTGCTCAATTTGGCCTTAACGCGAGGATGAAGAGTACAAAATGGCGTTTACCGCAATCGTGTCGATGAATTTAATATCTAGGAACAGCGAGCCTGAATTTCCAGTTGGCGTTATTTAATTTAGGATCTCAAATAAACCCTACCTTAATCATGCGTACATTTTCCTCACAATTGAATTTTTTATAGACAGGCCTTTGCACATTTTTATATAGCCTTATACGGGTAATTTTTTGCACAGCCTGTACGTAATTGAACGCAACGGGAAAAAGATATCGGTTCGATTCGGAGAGATGAATTAATTATGTACGAATCGTTTTTTCTCGCTATTTAAGTACCAGTGTTATAATCCGTATACATATTTGGAAGCACGGTGGCTTTAATTTGACAAAGTACCTTGAAATAAATTGTTTTATTTCTACACTAAGATCACTCGCTTGGAAATCCACTGATTCAATTATTACAGAATACGAAAGAAGAATTTATTATAAGCATTTCAAAACCAAAATAGCAAGAATCGAGTAAAGAATTACCAGAGAGGCAGCCATCGAGCAAATATAAAATGAGTTAAAAACCAAAATGTTGGAATTCTGCTTATTTTAATGCAGAATACGAAAGAGAAGTTTGTTACAAGTATTCTAAAAAAGAAATCACGAGAATCGAGCTAGAAATACCAGAGATACAGCTGTTTGAAAATTACTTGCTTCGTAGCGCCATCTATGAACTGAAAAGTGAACTAAAAACCAAAATGGAGGAATTCTGCGTTTTTCATCGCAGAATACGAAAGAGGAGTTTCTTACGAGTATTCCAAAACAGAAATCCCGACAATATAGCAAGAGATACGGCTGTTTGAAAATAACTTGCTTCGTAGCGCCATCTATGAACTGAAAAGTAAACTAAAAACCAAAATGGAGGAATTCTGCGTTTTTCATCGCAGAATACGAAAGAGGAGTTTGTTACGAGTATTCCAAAACAGAAATCACGAGAATCGATCTAAAAATACCAGAGATACGGCCGTTTGAAAATTACTTGCCTCGTAGCGCCATCTATGAACTGAAAAGTGAACTAAAAACCAAAATGATGGAATTCTGCGTTTTTCATCGCAGAATACGAAAGAGGAGTTTCTTACGAGTATTTCATAACTGAAATCACGAGAATAGAGCAAGAAATACCAGAGATACGGCTGTTTGAAAATTACTTGCTTCATAGCGCCATCTATGAACTGAAAAGTAAACTAAAAACCTAAATGGTGGAATTCTGCGTTTTTCATCGCAGAATACGAAAGAGGAGTTTGTTACGAGTATTCTAAAACAGAAATCACGAGAATCGAGCGAGAAATACCAGAGATACGGCCGTTTAATAATTACTCTCTTCGTAGCGCCATCTATGAACTGAAAAGTAAACTAAAAACCAAAATGATGGAATTCTGCGTTTTTCATCGCAGAATACGAAAGAGGAGTTAGTTACGAGTATTCTAAAACAGAAATCACGAGAATCGAGTGAGAAATACCAGAGATACGGCCGTTTGAAAATTACTTGCCTCGTAGCGCCATCTATGAACTGAAAAGTGAACTAAAAACCAAAATGATGGAATTCTGCGTTTTTCATCGCAGAATACGAAAGAGGAGTTTCTTACGAGTATTTCATAACTGAAATCACGAGAATAGAGCAAGAAATACCAGAGATACGGCTGTTTGAAAATTACTTGCTTCATAGCGCCATCTATGAACTGAAAAGTAAACTAAAAACCTAAATGGTGGAATTCTGCGTTTTTCATCGCAGAATACGAAAGAGGAGTTTGTTACGAGTATTCTAAAACAGAAATCACGAGAATCGAGCGAGAAATACCAGAGATACGGCCGTTTAATAATTACTCTCTTCGTAGCGCCATCTATGAACTGAAAAGTAAACTAAAAACCAAAATGATGGAATTCTGCGTTTTTCATCGCAGAATACGAAAGAGGAGTTAGTTACGAGTATTCTAAAACAGAAATCACGAGAATCGAGTGAGAAATACCAGAGATACGGCCGTTTGAAAATTACTTGCTTCGTAGCGCCATCTATGAACTGAAAAGTAAACTAAAAACTAAAATGGTAGAATTCTGCGTTTTTCATCGCAGAATACGAAAGAGGAGTTTGCTACGAGTATTCCGAAACAGATATCACGAGAATCGAGGTAGAAATACCAGAGATACGGCCGTTTGAAAATTACTTGCTTCGTAGCGCCATCTTTGAACAGAAAAGTAAACTAAAAACCAAAATGGTGGAATTTTCATTGCGTTTTTCATCGCAGAATACGAAAGAGGAGTTTGTTACGAGTATTACAAAACTGAAATCACGAGAATCGAGCTAAAATTACCAGAGATACGGCCATTTAAAAATTACTTGCTTCGTAGCACCATCTATGATCTGAAAAGTGAACTAAAAATTAAAATGTTTAAATTCTGCGTTTCTCATCGCAGAATACGAAAGAGGAGTTCGTTACGAGTATTCCAAAACTGAAATCCCGAGAATAGAGCAAGAAATACCAGAGATATGATAGTTTGAAAATTACTTGCTTCGTAGCGCCATCTATGAACTGAAAAGTGAACTAAAAACCAAAATGTTGGAATTCTGCGTTTTTCATTGCAGAATACGAAAGAGGAGTTTGTTACGAGTATTCCAAAACAGATATCACGAGAATCCTGCAAGAAATACCAGAGATACGGCCGTATGAAAATTACTTGCTTCGTAGCACCATCTATAATATGAAAAGTGAACTAAAAAGCAAAATGGTGGAATTCTGCGTTTTTCATTGCAGAATACGAAAGAGGAGTTTGTTACGAGTATTCCAAAACAGAAATCACGAGAATTGAGCTAAAAATACTAGAGATACGGCCGTTTGAAAATTACTTGCTTCGTAGCGCCATCTATGATATGAAAAGTGAACTAAAAACCAAAATGTTGGAATTCTGCGTTTTTCATCGCAGAATACGAAAGAGGAGTTTGTTACGAGTATTCCAAACGGAAATCACGAGAATACTGTAAGAAATACCAGAGATACGGCCGTTTGAAAATTACTTGCTTCGTAGCGCCATTTATGATCTGAAAAGTGAACTAAAAACCAAAATGGTGGAATTTTTCATTTTTCATCGCAGAATACGAAAGAGGAGTTTGTTACGAGTATTCCAATACAGAAATCACGGGAATAGAGCAAGAAATATTAGAGATATGGCAGTTTGAAAATTACTTGCTTCGCAGCGCCATCTATGAACTGAAAAGTGAACTAAAAACCAAAATGGTGGAATTCTGCTTTTTTCATCGCAGAATTCGAAAGAGGAGTATAGGTACGCGCACACTGACACGCGCCGCGCTAGCCGCACCAATCGCAGGAATCCCGCTCGCGGATTCTTTCCATATATTTTGCGTTGAGTTTTGTTTTTACTTTTTCCTCATCTTAAAGCAAGTAGCTAACAATTAAAAATTCCTCTTA
>JAQGBW010006399.1:0-10661 GCA_034698625.1 Julus scanicus
CCCATCTCCTGGCGTTGGTGTTTAGCCCTCGTGTTGCAGAAATAGGCCAACGTTAAAAATCAACAAACAAACAAACATCATTCTTGTGACATTTATAATTTTTCAACCGGAAAATAGTAATAAAAAAATAAGCAATTATGCTCATTGGGTCAAAGGTTATTGAAAAGGTTTTCAATGGAGGTTAACTTTCTTGCATATTTGACCTGTTTAACCGGCCATGCAACATATGAATAGAAAATAAGTGGCAGGTGATCATGATGATCATGACCTCGACAGGTAAAGTTTTGTAAGAAACTGTAATTTTCTTTTTTGTTTTGTTTAAGAAATATGCTACAAAAAATAACATATTTAATAACCTCCAAAAGATGTTTCAAGCCTAATTCTAGTCAGTTTTTTCTGGTGAATCATAAATTCCCATATCACGCTTTAAGACGTGAGTCGTGAATTGTTAATTAGTTTATAAAATATTACTTAATCGGTTTTGGTAAAGAGCCGGTTAACCCGGAGTTTAGAAAAACAATAATATTTATATTAAAAAAAAGTGTTTATTTAGCATTTATACGTAATTTTGAATCATATTTACAAAAAAATGTAATCACAAAAGTTTGTAAATGTCATACATTTTATTAAATGGTCCTAAAATTTAAGTTTTAAACAAATTTGCATCTTATTTGCATTTCCGGTATATGAACTTTAGATTTCAAAAACAATATCTGGCAATGATTTAAACTTAGTTAAAAACCGATTTGCATAAATTATTAATGTGTGTTTGACAAATTCAGATTGAAATCTATTCCGTGACCACATCTACTATTTTACATCTGTTTCGAAATATTTAATTTAGATTTCAATGTGGCTAGATTTTAACCAAACGTTTTCAGCCATACGCAGGTCTGCCATCTTGAAATCCATTCCGTGACCGCAAACTATTAATTATTTTACTAATAACTCTGTTTTCAACTAATTTTTAGTGTTTTTAACCAAATAAATTAAAACGTGGCAATAGGTTTTTAGCCAAACATTTCAATAATTTCAATAATATTTTCAATTTGTTTTCCTTAATTGATCGGTAACTATACTAACTATTTTACTAACAAACTTTGTTTTCAACTAGATTTCAAATGTATTTAACCAGATTTCAACTGATTTTAACCAAATAATTTAAAAAATGACTATATTTTAGCCAAATATTTGTTTTCAATACATGTCCCAATATATCAATATTTTCATTTATTTTCCATGACCACAACTACTACTTTATTAACAGCTCTTGTTTTCTACATATTTCATCTGTTTTTAACCAAATTTCAACTAGATTTCAACCAAATAAACCAAAAAATGACTACATTTCAACCAAGTATCTGTTTTCAATACATGTCCCAATATATCAATATTTTCAACTTATATTTTCCATGACCACAACTACTATTTTACTACATTGGTTAAATTTTAGTCAAATATTTGTTTTCAGCCATACACAGGGGTTAAAATCCATTCCATGATCACAGCTACACTATTTTACTAAAACAGCTAGCTCCCCTGTTTTCACCACTGTTTTTAACCAAAAAAAGTGGCTAAATTTTCGCCAAAATTAGGTATTCAACAATCTTAAAATCCATTCCGTGACAACCTCTTATTTAATAAAAACTACATTGGTATAAATTTCTTCATCACCAGATCAAAGTATCGACTTTTGGGGAAACATTGGAATAGGTTTTGTAGAACACACGCACCTCGTCCACACACACTCACGGTGATTCAGCCATGCATACGCAGGTGCGCGTGCAAACAAGTACCCGTTATCCCCCTTTGTAAAATGGCGGCGTCCGTGTTTCCCCGCCTTCCTATTGGTCGTTTGTGGTTCCCATTGGCGACGTCGATGTTGGTGGAGGCGCCGCCTGTCCATCCGTCGGCAGATGGTGTTCGCAGGTCGGCTATTTCGCACGTCATCCTTTTTCCATCCCTTTTTCTTGGTTTTTTCGCACCAACCAGCACCATAAACCACACGCACACGAGACCGGAGCGTCGTAAGCCTAGCTTGTGGAAGCACAAAACGCTTTTAATTACGCCAATTAGTTCTTTTTTTTCTTTATTATTATTATTATGAGTGAGCACGCCGCAGCGCCATCTACGCGGTCGTCCATCGTCGGACACTAGCCGATCCTCAAGGATTACTTTTCGTATTCGCCTCTATGAGGACCGTACCGTCCACACGACCACCAGTGACCTAAAGTGAATACCAAGTTTGTAGTTTTGGTTTTTTTTTACCGGTGGAAAAAAAAAGTTTTTTTTAAATACCGGGGAAAAAGTTACCGTTTTTTAAAAATCCGGTAAAAAAGTTCCGGTTTTTTAAAAATTCCGGCTAACAAAAGTTGCGGTTTTTTAATTCGCAGTGGAAAAAAAGTTCCGGGTTTTTAAATCCACCGTGAAAAAAGTTCCGTTTTTTTTTTTTATCCTAAAAGTGGATTGGTCGTTTATCGGTCATCGTCTCATCGTTCGAAAGTGAAAAGGATCTTTAATGTTGAAGTCACGAATCGGTTGAAATTCATCATTCTAGTTTTTTCCCCTCACCACCACGACGAATAGGATTGTTAAAAATTTCGACCGGAAGTGCACGGTTGTCGTTGGTCGGATTTCTCTATTTTTGTTACTGAAGAAGGCCCAAAAGCAGTTGGAGGATTGGTCGTTGGTCGTGTCCAAGAACGGGAAAAAGCTGTGAAAAGCCTCTTGAACGCTACAACTTGGTCGGTCCCTCCGCCGCACTGGCTCTTCACGTAACGGCCCACCCGCGCACATCCGTCGTCGCCTTTCACCCCTACATCAACCCGGGCCGCCTGCCCTCAGCGCCCCCTTGCGGCGTCCTCAAGAAGATCCTGCCGTCGTTCGCCGTCGCCTCCGCCGCCCCGGCCGTCGTAGCCACGACGCCCGTCTCAACCGTCGCAGCCGTCGTCGCGGAAGGCGACGTCGACACGACACACGTCGCCAACGCCATGTCGACCACAACGGAGACATCCATGACACTCAGTCAGAGCATGGACTCTGTCAACACTGTCACCGAAGAAGAGGTAAGATTTATACTCTTTCTCACTTCGGGAGTGTCATTCCGGGAATGATGGGTCAAGCACGTGGAGTTGTTTGGTTAGATTTATGAGACGTGACTGACAGGGGGATTTCATTCATGGTTTGGGACTGGCAGTTTTTATTAAAATGCCGGGAACAGCGCAGTTTTGGAGCGCTGTGTGGTCATTCCGGGAATGACTGATATTGGCAAAACACGTGACAGGCTGTTTAGGTTCATGAGCCATGATTGTCAGGTGGATTTCTGTTCATGGGCCGGGATAGTTTTGACTTAAGGCCCGGAACAGTGAAGTTTTCGATGGATGGTGGGGAGTGACACTGTTTGGTCATTCCGGGAGTGATGGATGTTGGCGAAGCACAAGACTGGTTGTTTTGATTAAATGTCCATGATTGTCAGGTGGATTTCTGTTCATGAGCCAGGTTAGTTTTGATTAAAGGCCCGTAACAGTGCAGTTTTGGATGGATGGTGGGGAGTGACGCTGTTTGGTCATTCCGGGAGTGATGGATGTTGGCCAAGCACGTGGCTGTTTGTTTAGATTTGTGAGCCATGACTGACAGGGGAATTTAATTCATAGTTTGGGCCAGGTTAGTTAGGCCCGGAGCAGCGCAGTTTTGGATGGATAGGGAGTGACACTGTTTGATCATTCCGGGAGTGATTGATATTGGCCAAACACGTGACAAGTTGTTATGATTAAATTCCCATGATTGTCAAGTAATTTCATTCATGGGCCAGGTTAGTTATGATTAAAGAGATGGAATTCCCAGTGCAGTTTTGGAGTAATGGGGAATGACGCTGTTTGGTAATTCCGGGACTGATGGATATTGGCCAATCACGTGGCTGTTTGTTTCGATTTATGAGCCATGACTGTCACGTAATTTCATTCATGAGTTAGGACTCAGTTATGATTAAAGGGCTAAAATAGTTGCAGTTTGGGAAGGATGTCATTCCGGGAGTGACAGAGACGTTGGTTATCCACGTAACGACCAAAGGGCTGAAATAACGTTTACTGCGCATGTGCACATCTGTCTAGAATTGATGCTAGATTACACGTTGTCAGTTTTGGAGCGTCAACACCTGGAAAAAACAGGATGGCCGTTTGTTCTTCCCGTCATGCTGGGAATGAATGCCCTCACACACGGTCATTTCATGATTGAAAAATGTGTTTGGCCATCGAGGCTAATCAAAAATTAACCTGCTTCAGTCAACTAATCGCCCGTTAAAACATTTAAACCATGGTTAGTTTGAATATAGAATAGATGCACGATTTTCGTGACACCCTGTATCACCATGTACCTGATGGCCTATAGTGTGCCTTACAAATTGGCCGTTGCCATGGCAACGTATGAAAACATTGCTCTTAATTCGCATCCTTAATGGACTGAATGATAAATCTTTGATTAAGGATAACGGTTCGTTAAATGTGTTCTAAAATACAGGATTGTATAATGTGTACAGTACATGTAGAAAATATTACATCAAGAATACGTTATTTTTGATAAGAATTAACATAATTTTTCATTAAATTTAAGGAATTTGGGAAATTTAAATAATTTTTATTTTGTTGGAATTTCTACATGATGATTTAAATAATTATTCAAATCATCATGTAATGTAGCAATTCCAACATGTTTTTGTGAAAATTTCGATAGATTTGCCAACAATCGCAATTACATAAATTTTTGTTTAATGAGATTATTGTGGATGAAGAATTTCATCAGATTTGGATAAAATTTATGCAAATGTGGATGTGAAGGAAATTTGTTTCTGGAATTCAAACATGTTTAGCCTTGTCCGGTAACCTTTGTGACTGTGATAGAACATGTATGACTGATTTGCAATATGCACATTTTTAAGTGCTAGATAAATTTTTTACATGTTCTGTATATATACATGATGCAACACCTCAATGTTAGAACTCAAAGTTCAGTGAAATTTGTTCTGTGTCAAAACTAAGGAAATAGTTCCGTGAAATTTGTTCAACGTCAAAACTGAAATGCTTCATGAAATTTGTTTAGTGAAAAGTTTTAAACATAAAAGTTCGTGAAATTTGTTCAGTGTCAAAACTGAAATACTTCGTGAAATTTGTTCACTGCTAGAACTGAAATACTCCGTGAAATTTGTTCAGTGTTAAACAAAACGTTCAGTGAAATTTATTCAGTGTCAAAACTGAAATACTTTGTGAAATTTGTTCACTGCAAGAACTGAAATACTCCGTGAAATTTGTTCAGTGTTAAACAAAAAGTTCGGTGAAATTTATTCAACGTCTAAACTGAAATACTCCGTAAAATTTGTTCAGTGTCAAAACTGAAATGCTCCATGAAATTTGTTCAGTATTAAAACTAATAAAACAGTTTCGTGAAATTTGTTCAGCGTTAAACTGAAATATTCCGTGAAATTTATTTAACTTTAAAACTGAAATACTTCGTGAAATTTGTTCAGCGTTAAACTGAAATATTCCGTGAAATTTATTTAACGTCAAAACTGAAATACTTCGTGAAATTTGTTTAGTGTTAAAACTGAAATGCACCGGAAATTTGTTGTTACAAAATTAATGATGAATAAATTTCACGAAACTGTTTAGTTTCGTGAAATTTATTCAGCGCTAAACAAAAAAGTTACTTGAAATTTGTTCAGTATTAAAAATGATGAAACATTTTCGTGAAATTTGTTCAGTATTAGATTAAAGTTTCGTGAAATTTGTTCTGTTACAAAACTAATGGAACAATTTCGTGAAATTTGTTCAATGTCAAAACCAATGAAAAAGTTCAGTCAGTTAACTGTATTAAAACTGAATAGCACCGTGAAATTTGTTCAGTGTCAAGACTAATAAAATGTTTCGTAAAAATCTTAGTTAACTTTGTCTTTTTGAAAAATGGATGATAGTAAGTGAGATATCTAAACAGCAACATTTGAACATGTGTTTTTTGAGGGGGCAGGTGGTCAGTTCTCACCTGCCCACTGGCGGCGCGTGGTGGCTAAATTAACCTTATCCTCCCCCTCCCATTTCCTCCCCTTGTTCCTCCAAACAAAAAGCAAGACGGTTGTGTTTCAGCCCCAGGGTTAAAGATTTCCGGCCCATGTTGCTAATGGCAAATTAGGTGTCTCACTAATTGAAAAACGTGCACCCTAGAAAAAGGTTCCGCAACATTGGTCAAGTGGTCGCATTTGCTTTAAACACTGGTGCCAGAAGCCAAATGACTTGAGACGTTCTGAAAATGACACGTTCTGCACATGTCCAACGTGTTCTGTGTAAAAGTTTTATCTAAAATCTTATGAAAACTTAATTACGATACTGTGAGTCATAAAAAAGTAGAACCCAATAAAAAAAATCACAACTTCGTGAAAAATGCTTCGATTTAAATGAAATTTGGCAATTACATAGAACAATAGTGTAGGAACAAAAAACATGTTCCGGACACGTGACAAATCTCGGATTTTTTCATTTTTCAACCGCTCACCGTGCTCGAGAAATTGTTTAACTGCTGCAACCGGAAACGCCAGTTATCGAACCCAACCACTGGCCACCAAACAGTCCGGACTCGAATCCAGTGGACTACAAAATTTGGGGAGTTTTCCAAGAAAAGGTTTACAAATCTGAGATTAATAATATCGAAGACTCCAAACTACGAATTAAGAAACTTGGATTGAATTCGACCGGTGTAGAATCGATTCGATAATCAAAGAATGGCGCGTTAGACTCCGGGCTTGTGTAAAGGCCACCGGAGAACATTTTGAGCACATTTTGTAATTCATTTTTATTCCTACACTATTGTTTTATGTAAGTTCCAAATTTCATTTAAATCGAAGCATTTTTCATGAAGTAGTGATTTTTTTATTGGGTTCTACTTTTTTATGACTCAGTGTGTGTATGGATATGTATGGTCATACATGTTCATACATTACCACGTACATTATCATATATATGAGTATACAATTCCATATAAGTCTAATTTCTGATATGTCCATATATGCAATTACCAATATTTCCATATATAATTGTTCCATAAATGTTTTAAAACTTAATTTCCATAATTAGTAAACAACTTAATTATGATCCATCATTAGCAACTCATTAGTCACGTTTATGTAGAAGTGACGTGTAAAAAATAGAAAGCCCGGATTGGTCGATAAGAGTCACGTGAACAGCGTGTGACGTGGGTGCGCGCGTGCTGAGGATGAGTTGTTTTGGGCGGGAAAAGGAACCTAATTATCCCTATTTCCTCCCCTGAAATTCCCTATAGTGTGAGCTAGACTATCATTAATAGGCCTAGACGTAATAGGAGCGTGTGCCAGCTGTTACCTTGACGACTTCCAAGTTGAACCAAATTTATCCTCCAAAAATACTTACCTAAATATTAATGAGTCAAAAAGTACGACGCTTCATTTCTACTTCCTTTTACGTTTACCGCATTTTTTACTCCTATAATTTCACCCACTTTTGGTGGTGAAAACACAAAAAATGCACATTTTCTTTACCAGAAAAACAAGGAAATTCAGCATATTGATCCTATTTTGGTTCTAGAGTCGCTTTGCTTTTATAATTTAACTTAACAAATTCAGAATGGTCTGCAGCGCCATCTATGTGTTGTTGAGAAAATAGCCCTGGTGGAAAAATACTATTTATAGGGCCATTTATGCCAATGTATGATAATGCCTCCTTATGTACCTAGTGGGAACCATCTTCATTATATGGGCATGTATACTGTATGGGAAATGCCTTATATGCGCATGTATAGGGGAGACCGGGGCACAGTGGGTACACTTTTTAGAATTCATTTTTTTTAGGGAAAATATTTAACTCGTAGCATTTTAAAAGAACAACGCAGTAATATACGAGCCTTCAGGATCTGTATACATTTTATCATCGTTTTAGAGCTACTTGTTGCTTTGCTATAAAAGATTAAAGTTGGTTGTGCACACTGTCCCACTGCCCCTATGACGGGGTTCAGTGGGACAAACCATGGGGTACAGTGGTTTATGCGAAATTAAGACAAATTTTACAAGAAAAATAACACCACATTGATTAATTGTGTTTAATTCAGCACGTCAATTTAAAATTCCAAGAATAAATTACAAAAACGATTAAAATTAACCGTAATTTCAGCAGCTTTCATGTTTTCAATGCTTACTTGTCCAAATGTGTTTTTTTTGTGATTGTGAACAATTTTTACATTAAAACAAATTTAAACATGGGTTTTATTTAAAGTTATGACTTATGAAAAAAATTACAAATATTTTCCAAAAACATTAACTGGGGTATGCTGGGACATGTCCCACTGTACCCCATAATGTTGTGGTCCACTGTACCCCGTATAACCAATTTGATTTGAATAAGGCCTTAAAGCTGACTACATGGCTAATTAACATTAACTTTAGTTTGAAACTATAGCTCAGCTGGATATATACACTCGTCAATGGTATATCGCAGCATTACTAATGTTTTATAATTACACCTAAAATAAAAATCCAATTGCGAGTTGAATAATTACTTTTCAAGAACAAAAACTTAAGTGTTAATATTTTTTCTATACTTGCGTCAGATCGCAGAAATTTTGGTTAATGAAAGAGTGCTGCATACAGCTAATTTGCAAAACAAAAGCATTGGGTTGCTGATAAAACCTGATTTTATAAACACGTTGTACCACTGTGCCCCTGGTCTCCCCTACTGTATAAGAAATGCCATATATGGGCTTATCAGAAATTGGACATACGTGTATATGGGCATGTATATATGAGCTTGGGAAATGCCATATATGGGCTCATCACTCAGAAATTGGACAGATATGGCCATCCATCCTCGACCGTATCTAATCTCTAATTCAATAGTAGTAGAAATTTGACATATACATTGATATTTGCTCATGTATGGACCATTATCTTTAACACCCCCATATGTCAGGTAATGATTAATCATAACAAAGTGCTTTGGATTCAGAGGTCCCAAGTATAGTGATACAGTATAGTATTGAAAACCAGTTTTCCCACAATCCCATGGTGAAAACCATGTCGTTTGTCCACCAGAGGGAGCCGAAAGTTGTTTTTCCCGTGACCTTTGGTTATATGGGCGGGGTCAACCGTGCCTGTGGTGTCATTGTGCCCAATGAAACTAGTGAATGTTGCGAGGGCAAACCAAGCCCGTGCCGAAAAGTGAAAAAGGTCCAATGGGTTCCATAATAACAACATAGAAGCTGCGAAAATCAGTCACCAGGGGAGAAGACTCTCTCCATCGGGAGGTCAAAGGTCGGGATAGTTGGGGGTTGGGAGCCGAGCCCTTTTACTTCTCCTTTGTAGGAACACTGTCATCTTTGTTAAGGACCCTTTTCCTGTGAAATTTCCACACGAATCGAAATTCACAATGGAAATCAAAAAATGACGGAATTTTATTAGAGACGTGACCTTTGACCTTTCTGCGAAATTGAAATCGTAGCGAAAATTGGGCAGGAGGCTCGCTTTAGTACCCTTCTAAAAAAACTGTTTGGTTTGGACCATGTACATGGACCACAGATGTATATGTTTAGCCTTTGAATGACCTGTCTAAATGCATATTTTTCACCGGTCCTAAGAATTATGCATTTAGACAGGTTCTACTCTATGACCCTAACATTTTTTCGGTAGCAGGCAGTTTCAAACAGATTTTCAACTAGGTTTATTAAACTAAACATCAATCAGGTGGTTTTTATTCTTCTGGGTTAGGTTAGTTAACAATTTTTAGTTGTAAATATAAATTTATAACAATTTTGGGGTAAATCATTAGTTGAACGAAATTTAGGTAAAAATTTTTTTAGTTGTAAAACTTTAGTGGAATTTTGTTGTTGTTGAAGAAATTTAGTTGAAAATTGCATGACTCAATAATTTTCCAACCACTGTAACAAGTGTTTCCATTATTTAGTACATCTACCATTTTTCTCGACATGTACACCAGACGTGTTGACTCATGATTGGTGCAGCTGATTAAATGTAACTGCAGCTTGACATTTAACGGCCATTTAAGTGAGTAGTAATATGGAAATACATGTACACGTCCACTTTGAACAGGTGCTGTGTAGGCCAAACGAACAAACATGTCCACCGACGAACGAACGACGCAGCTTTAGTATGTAGTTCCATCCCACCTGTTGATCAGCTGCCTGTTGGAAGTGGGCTATCAAAGGGCACGACTTCCATCGAGAAATTCAGCTGTTCCTGTAATAGTTATAGCTGTAGTGTTGCAGACGATTTCGATTATATCCTTCCGGACGCCATTTTGGAAAACTTAAAGAGGGACATGTCGTATCTTGTCTTGTATGTACATGTACACATGTAGGTTATATCATGTCTTCTAAACCGGCCGGTACACGTATGTCATGTGTTTTATATACATGTACATGTCATATCATGTGTTAGATATACATGCACATGAAATATCATGTCTTGGATACATGTGTCCCATGTCTTGGATACAAGTACATGTAACATGTGTCCCATGTCTTGTATACATGTACATGTGTGTCAGTCACATCATTTGGATACATGTACACGTGTGTCACATCATGTCTTGGATACATGTACACGTGTGTCACATCATGTCTTGGATACATGTACA
>JAQGBW010006400.1:0-10661 GCA_034698625.1 Julus scanicus
AGGTTCTTTGTGGATCTTGTGGAGTAATAAAAGGTTGTTTGTGGGTCTTGTGGAGTAATAAAAGGTTCTTTGTGGACCTTGTGAGGTAATGAAAGGTTTTTTGTGGACCTTGTGGGGTAATAAAAGGTCCTTTGTGGATCTTGTGGAGTAATAAAAGGTTATTTGCGGATCTTGAGGGGTAATAAAAGGTTCTTCCTGGGTTTTGTGGGGTAATAAAAGGTTCTTTGTGGGCCTTGTGAGGTAATGAAAGGTTCTTTGGTGATATTGTGAGTTAAAAAAGTTCTTTGTCAGTCCTGTGGGGTTGGATAAGATCTTTGATTGGATCTTGTGAGAGGTTAGAGAAAGGTTCTTAAGTATCATACATTATGTAGGTTCGAGTTGAATGTAAAAAGCAAATCCTCTGCTATTTGAGAAAATTAATTAAACATTCCTCGTTAAAGTCCATCATCATAAATGTTTACCATTTCTAATGTTGACATTATTTCCCCCTTAACTTCTAAATATAGTACATACCATAAATTGCAGAGTAAAATTTCAGCCACTGGTAAATTTGGTTTTGCTCATCATGGATGCAGCCCTTCATCATCATCATCATCATCATCATCATCATCATCATCATCATCATCATCATGTCTCGTTAAATCCATCGTTTAAATTTATCGATTATTGGTGAATCTAATGCAGGATGCATTATCTATTGAACGACGTTGTTGTTTCAAATAAACATTCATTTTGACGGAATCGAAATTGAAGTATTAGCATTCCTCAACAATGATTTTTGGGATAAAAATAATATTATGGAGTACACAGGTCCTTCCATCCAAATCATTTCAGATTATGGGAACAATGGATATTAGTACCAGCTGCTTAATATTATCTGAGAGATTTCTCAAAACGTTACAGGTTATAAAATATTCCCCTTAATGAGAAATTTTTATCAAAATTTTAACTAATTGGCCAGAGGGTGCTTAAATTTTAGAATTGGTATTCATGATCCCTCAAAATGTCAATAATATTTCTCTGAAAGTGGAATAAAATTCAAGTACGAGTGACCAAGATTTCTCAAAACTTCATAATTGGCTCGCTGTATTAGAATATGTGCTTAATTTTCATCTTTAATGACAGTGTTATCTGTGAATTTAAGTAAGATTCGTCATTAAAATTCCTCAGAAAATGCATAGTGAGCTGAAATTTCATGAGCAATTGCCATGTTTTCTTTCAGTTTCATTATGATTCAAATTTAAAATTTCTAATAACTTTTATATTAATTTAAGATTCCACAAATTCATTATTTTCCATTAGTGACAAAGTTTGTAAGATTTCTGCAAAAGTTATAGAAAGTATGAAATATTTTAAGCACATTTTTTTGCATATTTTGCCATGTTTTCTTTAAGTTTCATTATGATTCAAATTTAAAATGTCTAATAAGTTTTATATTAATTTAAGATTTCACAAATACATTTTTTTCCATTAGTGACAAAATTTGATTAAGATTTCTGAGAAAGTTATAGAAAGTATGAAATATTTTAAGCACTACTTAAATCCTACTTAATTCCTGGCCAAGCTTTCTCAATATTCTCAGAAAAGCAAAAATTTCAGTTTTAAAAACGTGTTAAGAAATCATAGTTTTATTATGTATAAATAGTATTGAGCTCTTTACAATCTAAACTCAATTTGGCGAAACAAAATGATCCGATAAGATCATTAATGAAATGATCTACTTCAATATTCCCATGAATTTTTTCATTTTCACTCGATTGCCTATTTTGCTTGTCATCTCTGATTTAGTCTTTTCCAGCTAGCATTTTGTTAAAAACATCTTCTGAGAGAAAATTTGTGCAAAAACAAAAGGAAATAAATAATGCAACCATTGCTTCCATTATCGTATTTGTCATGCTTCAACTGTTGTTTTAAGATGCATTTTGTCATGGTTACGATTATAAACAATGCATGATACAAATCAAAGGAAAAAAAAAGAAATAATAAAAGCATAAATAACAATAGTAAAGAAGAAAAATCTGTATACAAATAAAAACTACATGCATAATAAATCAAATTCTTTGTTTTCTAATTGCAAACCTCAAATATTTACTGTACGTGTAAATTTACTGTACTCTGTATATTAACCAAATTGGACAAAAGTAAACATACAAAACAAAAGTAATCTATCTTCCCCAAAAATAAATTAACTGCCAAAAAAAGTAAACAAACTTTCTTAAGTAAACAAGCTTAACAAAATTTCAACAAATGTGAGAAATAGAGTATGAGAAGCACGATTTTAGTAGCATTACTTTATCGATTTTTATATGAGAAAAGCTGATCGTTATGAGCAATTTTTAGAAGTTGACGCCATTTTGATCGTCTTTAAATTCAACAGCTTGACTTTGCATTTTTGAGACACCCAAGATGGCGGAAAGTGCATTTAGTCACCTTTGTTATATG
Source organism: Julus scanicus (assembly GCA_034698625.1). Taxonomy (NCBI): domain Eukaryota; kingdom Metazoa; phylum Arthropoda; class Diplopoda; order Julida; family Julidae; genus Julus; species Julus scanicus. Next base: position 2,443 of record JAQGBW010006400.1, read on the forward strand.
TTGACAAATTTCCAAATGGCTTTTCGTTTTTCTAAGGTGTTTCGCGTTTTTTGTTTTTTTTTTTTTTTGTTAAGCCAAAACTTAATTGCGAATTCGCAATTTAAGGTCTCTTTGTAAAATTTGAAAATGTTAAAGGCAAAATTTGCTTTTTCTACAAAAAAAAGAAGAAAAATGGTCTTTCTACCAACAACAACGCAAACCTCAGAAAATCTGAGTAAGTAGTTGCGTCAGGGTTTTCTTAGAATTTCTCATTTCCCGCGTGGATTTGTAAAGAGGGGAAAGAGCAAGAAATTGAATTAGCGACAATTGAATTTACGCAAAAATGTGCATTTGAGAGCCAGAGGCGCCATCTTGCAACAAACTGGATTTATTATTGCGAGGTTTTATCATGGCTTATTTTTAGATGTTTATCAGGAAATTTACTCCCATTATGTGGATATGTAATCGTGTTAACGAGAGTTTTTCCTTTGACTTCACAGGGAAAATACTGTTATCCAAAAGATCAGATAAGGGGTGATCCATAAATTATGTCACACTTTTGTACCTCTTTTTAAACACCACCACCCCTTTGTCACAATTGTCACAAATTTTACAACACCCCATCCATGATGATGTCACAACCCGTCGATTAACATCCCCTTCCCCCCAATTATTTTCTAATAATTCCATATTCTTTTATAATTTTATTGGGAAGAAAGTTTTAAGTCACTACAGGACCCAAATCCTGTCGGAAAAAGTCGGGAAAAAATCCCGACTGCTATTCAAAATTTCAAATGTTAAAAAAATTTAAAAAAAATCATATCACATATTTTTTACCATTTGAAATAAATTTTGATTGTGGGATGTCACATTACCGAACCATCCCTCACCCCTTGGTCACAACTGTCACAAAAAACAAACAACTCACCCACCCCCCTAACATTGGTATTTAACCCTCATGTTGCAGAACTAATTAACGTTAAAAATCACCAAGCAAACAAACCAATGGCTGGTAACCAACCCACTCACCTACTACCCTCACAGATTTGGTGATGGGGGCTTGTCACTGTACGTGGCAGAGGGAAATATACATGAGGACTACAATTTCCTTTGTTTTCCTATTTCCTTCTAAAGCCCTGGCTCCATTGAAGGCAATATTGGGTAACAATGTTGATCAACGTGGTTGGCTGAAACAAATTTAGAAACAAAAGTTTGCCTATCGTGATGTTTGCGCAAACTTATGACTTTTTTTTTTGTTGCCATGCCATGGTTTCGTCAACATTTTTTCAGATCGCTCGGGAGACGGTCCAGATCAAAAGGAAAAAAATTTGCCACTTTGCTGCGCATGCTCAGCCATGAGGTCAAAAATGCACTTTTATCAAATGCCGTTCACACTAGGCGAAAGTGGAGAACAGTGAGCGATGAATCCGTCTGCTAAGGCCGGATATGACGCGCGCGAGTGCGCAGTACCTGGTGATCCCGCATCACTTCACGTGACCAAAACGTCATCGAAGTCCTCCTGGTCTTGCCGGAATCGCTTTTGGTGAGCGAGATCACATTTTAGATTATACATGGCGGCTATTGGCGTGCAGGAGACCTTTAGCAGGAGCGCCGATCTGTAGTGCAGGAGCGTCCTCTTTGTGAGGTGCGCCAAGTGTGAAGCCTGTTACCCACCTGGTCAAAATGCAAGATTATTGACCATGCCTTCTTACCTTCCTCTTGGCCTTCATCTGGTGCTCGTCTCGTTCCGCGTCCGCATTTCCCGGCGAGGTGTGTTTCCACATCTTTCTGGCTATGGAGGCGTAGGTGAAGCCCAGGACGAACAGCGGTAGGACGAAGGTGTTGAACAGGATACAGATGGTGTAGCCCTGACCAGTGTTTCCCGGAAATTTCTCGATGCACTCGTAGTACTCGAGATGGTTCCAGTTGAACTTACTGGCTGTTCCGTACACGAAAAGAACGCTGGCCATGGCAAAGGCCACCAGCCAGATCCCCATCAGAACCAGCAGCCAGCAGGACTTGGTCCAGCGGGTCTTCAGAGGGTGCATGATGGCGAAATATCTGAAATGGCACGAGTTGTTTTTATTAGACCCTAGCAAGAGATTAAGTCCTGGCATGAACCATCCTGTGAGAGTTCCAAATAGGAGCACAATATTAAAACATAGAACAAACCAGAATTGCGTAGCCAGTTTTCTTTACATTTTCTGCAAAATCTCGAAATACGTGTTAAATGAATTTGAGGCTTTGGTTCGCTGCTCCAACAATTTTTTTGCGATATGGTGATTTAGAGATTTTTGTTAATATAAACCCCTAGATACTTGACAATATCAACAAAAGCGAGTTGAACACTATCCAGAAAGTACTCCGGTTCACAAGTACTTTGTTTACGAGAGAGACGCACCATTATACATTTCCCTTTATTTAACTTGAACTGCCATTCATCGCATCATGAAGCCAGTGAGATCAACCCTCAGTTTAGGCGGGAAACCTCTGCCTTCTTTTATCTCAACATATACAGGGCGAGTCATACATTGGAACCATTTCTGCATCTTGTTGTTTTCTTCTGCTTCCTGTGGGGATGACCTTGAAGGACTAAATCATTGTCAATGAAAATCACATAAGACAATGTCGCCTCACACAACCTCACATTGCAGTAGCTGCTGTAATTTTGAAATGACGCAGGTTGGTGATGGACTTATGACTCACCCTGTATAAGGCTTCAACCCTGGGGTACCCAGAGGTTGCATAAAAAAATGGCTGACAAATTATTTTGGCTAAACACCCCAAAGATCATTTTTTTTCAGTTGAATAAACAGTGCAGACAAGTCACTCCAGCTTTTCCCAACTATTATTTTAAAGGTCTACTGTACGTTATAAATTTAAGTAAACTTAATGTTAGATTAAGTAATTGACCATGGTGCATCCCATGAAATGAATTAAGTAAAGAGCGTTTTTATGTTATGGTGACCTACTTTGACATTCTTCTTTGTAAAAAGTTGTACTTTAAGTACTTCTTTGACAAAGGATTATGTTAAAAAAAAGTATTTGAATACGAATGCTCGTAACATTTCAACATGAAAGGAAGGATATTGGAAAAATTACAATATAAAATACTGGCAATATACAATATACTTTCTGAGAATGTCCGGATTAAGGATCGATATGAAAGGCAGAACCAGACCTAGCTTCTTGAATGATAATTTTTGTCGTGGATAGAAATAAAAAAATCGTAAAATTTAACGAGGATCAGCTTTTTTTTTTTTTTTTGTTCGATTACTACTAAAAGTTTGAAGTATTCCTGACGTGTTTTTTGGTTTACTAATGTTTTGTATGAAAAATGTATCTTTTTAAATTTCAGTAATGTTGATTTGTGTTTAGATACTTTTTTTAATCGGGGGTTTTGAAAACTTATTTTTAGTTTAAACTTTTTATTTATAAAACTGTTTATTTGTAATTTTTCATTTATTTTTTTTTATTTTTTACATATTTTTTAAACTTGTTTTTCAAATTTTGAATTAATACGATTTGTAATTTTATAGATTACGTAAATTATTACAAAAATGAAATTGATTTCATCCACTTTTTTAATTTGTATACTTTATATGTATATATATATGCCATTGTCTAATTAATGTTTTTGAAATTAGTGTTTTTTTAAAAAAATCCTTGGCATTTGTAACTTATAATTTAAATCCACATTTCCAGATTTTTTTAAAGTTTCTTATCAAATGTACTATAATTAACAATTTTTTATTCTAGCCGAAAATCGCTGCCATTAAATAGGCTTACGACAACTTCCCAAGATGGCCGACTGACTTCACCTTTTGAGAATGGATACTCAATGGCAGTTAATGCGAATTCAAGGAGAGATTTAAAGCCTGAGTTTTACATAAAGTAGTAAGTTAACACATTGTGATGGAATAATTTAAATTATTGCATGTTTTTACTAAACCAAGCACGTAAAAACAAAATGTCTGGTCACCGCAATATTAAACTAAATTCAAACATTGTTGATCAATGTTTATTCAGAAATAGTAATTAAGGTGGCCACTATGAGGCTCAGCTCATCTCGCCACAAGAGTGAGGTTTTTGGTCTAGTGTGGGTGGACTAGCTGCAGGAGTTAAAAGAGTTGGGCAGTTGCATAAATGCCAGCGATGCGGTAAACCAGACAAATATGGCTGCTAAGTGGTTATTAATATTGACATTGCGTATGATTTTTCATGCTGTGGATATGGCAATAACAAACAGCTGGATTGAATACAAATTAAAAGCTGGTAAATCTCGAATTCAAAATAAAAAACTGCTAGATTTACTGCATTTCTGCATTCAGATTGCTGAGGGTTTAGCCAAGTCTGGCATTGAAATATACAAGCAAAAGCGGGGTAGACCAGTAGGTGGTGAAGAATTGGAAAAGTCCACAGAAACATTGGCAAAGAAACACTCTCAAGTTGGTCCAGGTTCAATGTTAGATTCGATTTGTATGCTCATCACCCCACAATGATTGAACAAAAAAATGCAAGCTGGTGCAAACGTAAAGGCTGTGACAGGAAAACAAGAATTTTTTGTGAAAAATGTGAGGTTTACCTTTGCATTGGAAGCAAAATAAACTGTTTTAAGAAATTTCATATCCAGGCATAAAGATACTTTCATAGAGTTGCAATTTTTTTAAGAAATATAACTCATAAAAATTTACTCCATAATCATTTATTGTATTGTTGAAGTCACATTGTACACATATGTAGACATTAAAATTTTTGATTAAAGGATATTAAAAAAAATCTGAAAAAATTTAGGTGTAATTATTAACAGATATACATACATACATCACAAAAATATAATAAAATATTTTTTTAACAACAGGTAAAAATGGGTGACTGAAAGGGTTAAAAAGGAGATGGGGTATTAGTTCAGATGCTACGATGGTGGGTAGGGGTGGTGATCGCGCCTTGGTCATGGATATGAGAAGATTGGGGACTGGTCTCGCATAAGGTAAAGTGGATGTAGCCATGTTTTGAGCAAGCGTTATAGGGATTAATACGTAGTTGAAGGGAGAATTTTTTCAGGAAAAATGGGATATTGAAATTAAGATATTCATTTATTTATTTATTTATTTAATTCAAGCCAACACTCAAAGAGTACACTGCCAATCTCAAGATGAGACACCCTGTGTAACAAACATCAGGTCAAACAGTCAAGTAACAACATGGATCTCCGATTATATTCAGATCGTAATTGAAATTACTAAGTTATATTAATTCACAATAAAAGTCAGATAAAACATTGAATCAGTAAAATCACTCCTGAGTTAATTCTATGACATATTTATTTAATAAACCCTTCCAATGTTGTACATTCGAACAATTTCCTGCATAACTTAATGGGTAATTTATTTCATAAAAGGAAAGTTCGATATGGAAATGTTTTATCAAGAAAATTACTAGTTATATTTCGATTAATAAAAACCAAATGATTAATGGACCTTCTATCTTGATCATTCTTAAGTAGTTTTAAAACCCAATGGAAGGGGTGTGACATATTCTTAATTGCACCTACAAGTATAGCTAAGTCGTTGAACAACAATAAGTTTTTAAATGACAATAATTTATTTTGTTTACAGAACTCAGTGATTGAAGTCGTTTTATATAAGGTTGAAGCTGGTGGGGTATAAAGTGACGGGCGTTTATATGGACGGGTTGATACCATCATGTCATTAATGTTTAATCATATTATAGTTGTGCTCACATTTACTCTGTGATCTTTCCGATTCGAGTGTTTCGTAAAATATTCCTATACCGATATCAATTCCCAGGTATTTCACCGTGAATGATTTGAGTTGAATGAAATATTTTCTTATTACATGTTGTTTAGTTTTGCATTTTATGAGAACGCGGCATTTGCGCACAAAATGATTGTTTATCCCAGCGAAACAAAAATAAAATATTTACCTACAAGCCTGATTTTTACGAAACTATATAAAGATGAAATTTGTTGCATACTATATTCACACATAACTGAATGAAACACATTTTCGCTACAAATTTTTCTGCCATGTGCATCATATTTTTTTGTCAATCTTCTTTGAAATCTGAAAATGATTTTTATAAAATAATATGCGTCACATTTGACGATTAGATTTCAGATATCTGTCATGATACGCACTTTTCAGACGCCATCTTCTGCCAATACATCATTTTCAAAGGTGAAAAAAATTGCGTATGTCCAAATTACTTTTGGATTTCCTGTAGCATTTGGATGAAAATAAAGAGCAGAAAAAATATCACCAAAAAAAGTAAAAATGTGACATTGGTCAGATTGCTAAGACGAAATGAATCTAAATCCAATCTAAAGATGTTTTTTATGCGATCAATACGGAATGTCCTACTGAGTCAGTGGTTGTGTATGTATATACACCGTGAGCCAAAAAAACTACATATGCCAAAATATAATTCATTGTAACTTAATTAAAAATACAATATACAATAATTTTAATAAAATTTTCCAGTTGTGTACTTCTGTTACTAATCTTTAAAATTTCCCTCATGTAGGTGGCGCTGCACGTCAGCATACGTTTTATTACACTGATTTTCCTGCAGGTGGCACAGCCGACAAATCCGTCTTCTCAAGGCCCCTTCACACTGTCACGTTTTTGCTATGCTACGCGCCTATGCTACGCTCAAGTTACGCCAACACTCTACAAATTGTAAAGTCCCCGTAACGTTAGACCTCTTTTTCTGATTGGCTATACTGGCTGCACTGGCAGCAAAGTACTAGAGTGACGCCCGAATACCTGGTAACGTGGGACGCACTCGTAAACAAAACAGTGCATATGGAGGAGAACGCAAACCGGAGGAAAGCAGTGCTGGAAAAAAAACACGCTTAAACTATACAGTTCCAAAACCCATATAATGCGAGAGTCTATCTATGACAACTCTAAGGGTAGTGACTTGCTCTTCAAAGCCAGAGCTGGATCCCTGGAAACTAACTCCAGAACATGACACTGAAAGTGCGGATCCACAGCATGCCCACTCTGCGCAGCCCCAATAGAAAATGTAGAACACGTTATCAAGGTCTGCCCGAAGCTAGGAGATGTCCCAGATGCGTGGCAGCCAATACCACTGGGCACCTTGCTAGGGCTAACAGGTCAGGAGCCTTCTTCCCCTTATAATGTAGAGGTCAAACAATGACTGGTGACGTGGTGGCAACTCCACCAGACATCATCCACCTAACCCTGGGCGACTAGCCTCGCACAGAGTAGCACATATGTGCTCATTGGTTCGTTCTCGAACCCTCCGTTAGAAAGGAGTGATTTGAATCTTAAATCTTGAATCTTGAATCTTGTATGCTTTTACCATCTTTCTTCCCATTGGCCGGGAAATCTCGCTTCCCCATTGGTCGAAATAGAAACTGTTTCTAGTCTCCTACGCGGCCCTACGCGTCTTTACGCGTGGCAAAGCTGTCGGCTTGTGACGTCATATTACGTGTAAAGGCGCGAAGCGTAGCGAAAACGTGACAGTGTGAAGGGGCCTTCAATCAATCATAGCAAATTCGCAAGAATAGTTTTCTCGCAAAATCGCACTGCCGAAGTTTTTGAAAGAATTTCCTGAGAAAAGCTGGTCGAGAAATATGATATGCATATATTTTAATAAGCATTTAACATACAATTTTATATTTTAAATTTTTAATTGTGATTTGTTTAAATAGAAGATAAGATTTCCGGTGCTACTGAACTCAACCAGGCTGGTCAAATGGTGGTCAATGGTCACACGAAATGGCCTTGAATAGAGGTGACATGATTAGACTTGTTGATTGCTTGCAGGTGGAATTATTTTGGGCCTTTGCTGCTGATGTTGCCAATCTATGGATCAACCACAGGGTCAGAATGTGGATCTCAGATAATAGGAAAGGAATTACGATGGCAGGGTCGATTAAAAGGAAGGGGGTGATTTGGGGGTGGGTAATATATCGACGTTTAGGCAGAAGAAGAGTAGGTGATGCCAACACCGGGGATTAGTTTTGCATAACGGCAAATTAGTTTGAGAAAGGCAGCGCAGGAGACCATGTTCGGTTGGTGCGCTGTTTGGGTTCATACGCCTCGATACTCCCCAAAAATATCATATCATAGCTGCTCTCTATCGATATGGAATAAGGGGCTCTACATTGCAATTATTAAATGATTATCTTACAAATAGAAAAATGCAAATATCCAAAGACATTAATAAAAAAGTTTATCCACTGCCAA
>JAQGBW010006401.1:0-10660 GCA_034698625.1 Julus scanicus
AGTGTTGTCATAAATGTTTTCCCTGCAGATACGTTTTTTTGCCGAGTAGACTGAGAGGGTGCTCTTGGACTGCACTGCATTGATCCTCTAAAAATCGGCCATGACCATGCTCTTCCTGCTCCACTTTATTACAAAATACCAAAAAAATACAAAATACAAAATCCTAATCCGAATTGTTAGGTGGACTAAGTCCCACTATATGTATTAGTTTATGATAAGGGCTGTTTTGGTCTTGGGTTTTTGGTTTGGGCTTGTTTTCTCATACAGTCTTGGCCAAAAGTCTGGAGCATTCCCTAAAACTAGTCCTTTGTTGCATGTTATCTACAAAAATTTGATTGTAATTGTCTTAGCTGGTTGCCCCTCAGCAAATATCACGTGATAAAAGATTTCCATAATTATTATGGAGATTGCAAATAAACTTAAACTTTGCTCTGGAGCAAAGGTTAGGGTTTGGCAATTCCTTGCTTTAAATAGCTGATGCAATTACATTTTGGCATTGCATTATTGAATGATAACATGCCACGGTCAAACAAGAGAGGTAAATTGCAGAGAGAAATAGCGAGAGCAGTGAAATGTTCACGTAAGGGTGTTCAAACAGCCTTAAAACGGTTTGCTATGTCAGGATCTCATGATGACAAACCAAGATCAGGCCGCATGTGGCGTACTTAAGCCCGTGGGGACAGAATGTAAGCTCGGCAATCTCTGTCAAACAGGCGACTCACATCTTCGGAACTGGCTAGTCTGCACAACTTGCATGCAATCATGCCATTTCTGAAAGGACTCTAAGAAGACGACTTCTGGAAGCTGGTCTGACAGGATGCAAAGCGCATAAAAAGCCCTTACTCTCTGAGAAGAATCAGAAGGCAAGGCTTCAGTGGTGCAGAAAACACCAAGCTTGGATGGCTGACGATTGGGCAAAAGTCCTTTGGTCGGATGAAACTAACATCCAGGTACTATTCTCCTGTTCCTAATGCCAAACTTTCATTCATTAAATTGTGTCTAATTTGGTAAACGATTTGATAAGGATAACGAGTGGCTTAATTTTCATCTTATTTGAAGAGCTTTCCGGTACTCCTGGAGCCATTTCTGTGAGACGCCATACCAGAGAAGAGTACTGTTCTGAATGTATTGTCCCTTCTGTAAAACATGGAGGTGATAGCGGAATGATATGGGGATGTATGGCTACAACAGGTGCCGGAGAACTGTTTGTGTGCGAGGACTGGATGAACTCGATGACATACACCAACATGTTGGCTTCTGTTTTAGCCTTCAATTATGAAATTATTTAAGCATAATGCTTAAGGAACAGTTTGGTTTCAGCAGGATAATGCTACTTGCCATGTTTCTGCTGCTTCAAGGGCATGGTTTCTGCAGCATGGGATTAGCCTGTTAGTGGTCAGCACAGTCCCCTGACCTTAATTCCATCGAACAGTTGTGGCCAGTTTTAAAGAAAAACGTTGCTCAACATAAATCAAAATTTAAAGCAGTGCTGTTGGCACACATTAAAGAGGAATGGGGCAAAATAGCAGCTACCACTTGCAATCATTTGATCTCAAGTATGCCACGAAGGGTAGCTGCAGTGATAAGAGCCAAAGGAGGAGTGACAAAGTACTAAATTTGCAATGTAATGACATGGAAATAAGTATCTAAGCATTTGCAAGCCAAGGTACTGTTTATTTCTCGACATATACATGACTTCAGGGGTTCTCCAGACTTTTGACCAAGGCTGTATATTTTTGTAACGGAAGTGTGCTTTTATTGACATTGCAGGTATTGTACATGTGTGTAGATATATGGGCATGGACTTTGGATAAATGGATAAATTATTCTCTAGAATGCCATGCATGTCCAATTTCTGATATGGCATTTTCCATATAACCCCATATAATGTAGTATACATATAAAATCGTTCCATCTAAGTCCCCTAACTGTTAGACCGATCGATGGGGTCCTTGCACCATTGCTCTTTACAGGTTTACAGGCCAAATTTTCAAATAGGTGATGGAGGTTTTCCTCCATGCAGGCATTGACATATAGCCATCGTTTGGTGCAGATCTGGGCCATAGTTAAAAATCAACAAGATGTGATATGTCATAAAGGCAAACCTTCGCGACAAATGTTCACTCGGTGTCTCTGAAGAATTCCAATCTATCATTGATCTTTTGGGTTTCTGACACAAGTGAAGGTCCATCAACTTATGAGACCAACGTGTTTTTCTCACAATGGACTCTGAGGGAAGATCCTTTACTCCGGAGGAACTGGTGGATTTTGTCATCATTGTCCACCACTCATTGTTATGGATCTCTGGGAACAGAATGTTGGTCAATTTGCTTGACCTTCCTCTTCAGAGGACTTTCCTCGTTGCATTGCGACCTGGGTGATGATGCATCGATGAATGTCCTTCTTGTTGACCGCTGTATCGATCTTCCAGTAACCTTTCCCCTATTGAAAGCTGACATCAATCACAATGATCAATCGCCTTTTAATCGTGTTTGCCAAAAAGATTTGACACAAAAATGACTGATGGCGATGACTGATAACACGAGGACTGATTCAGAAGAAGTCTTCTTTTGTCCTCTTACAATAAAGGATCAAAGGATGGAAGGATTCGAAGGTTGGATAAATGCATTTTTGTCCATATACTATGATCACATGTACGAGCAAGTAACCATGTTTTTCCATATTTTACCCTAAATGACTTTTTTCCCATATAGCTAGACCATAAATTGGATACAGTTGGACAGAGATGGTCATGTTAGTGCAATTATGACCATGTTTGTTTTAGACATATGAAATATTTTAGATAATGCCATGTTTTCTTCCCAAGCAACCCCATATATGATTTGAAAGCCCTTTTGAAAATTGGATTGTCGTTGTATGATATATGTAGTTTGTGTGCTTCCATTTTACTGGTTTTGATCGCCGATCTTCCAATAATAATCCAATGAGAGTTCGATTGGAGGCCCTTGGCGACGATTGTGAAATTGTTTCCCCCCTTCTCCCTTCCATTTAAGGCCCTTCTGTTGCCACGTCCTTAAATGCATTCTTACCGTTGTTGTTGTTGATGATACATGTACATGCATGCTGTGCCGTATCTATGCGGATATGGTGCCATTCTCAATGCTGATTGGCCATTTCTTCGACATTCGAATCAGGTGATTGAAGCGCCCTTTGTTGACGAAAAGCCGCTTTCCGCTCGCTCAATGGTCTCAATGTTTCCTATCTCCCCCCTGGAAAACGAACACCGGATGCCCCCACCCAGAGATTGATACGCGTTATGGGTGGTAGGGCCCTATCGATGAAACCGGAAGCGGCGGCCATCTTAACTCATCGCGAGCCTCGCATATATACAATATGGCGGAGGCACAAATATCAGCCAGACTTTCTGTCCGTTGCATCCGTTCCCATCAAGGATGGGAAAGCCATGGGTATGGACATGTACGTCACGTGTCCTTATTTACCGACTGAATGCTACATAAACGTTATGTATGCACCGTATTGAAACATTGAATGGGCATATGTACATGGTTCAATACATACAGGGGGCAATTCAAAGAGGACGTACCAGAAATTCCTTAAAAAATTGATCCCCTTCACTACCCCCTGTCCCCATGGTGTCCATTTCATCCCAGACACCCCCATCCTTCTTTCCCCTCATCCTCATGGACGTCTTTAATTTTTTTGAAAAGTAGAGTGTCCAGAAAATGTGATGGAACGTGCAAAGCTTATCCTATGAATTTCCGATCACCCGCCTCGCTTCCAATGCCACTACATTTCTCCAATTTTTTCTGATTAATGGAAATCACTTGACCTCGAAGGGAAATTCCAGCATAAAAATGGTGTTTAACACAAAGTCCCGAGGTTTTAAAAATTCAAGTACATTTGGGACTGGGGACACATTTCTTCTGGCGTGCATTTCCCTTTTTCCCTTACACAGAAATACACACAGAATTGCACAGAAATACCTTAAACAGAAAATCCAAAAACGTAAGTATGCCATCGTTATTGGACGTCCATAATGGCTTTCCCCCTGTCCACATAGTCTCCTCCTGCCAACAGACCCCCACCCCTAAACCTCTCTTGATGACGCGCTTTTTGAATGGCCCCTGACAGTTGAGCCAGGGAACCGTGGGAATGCCTCCATACGACGGGGGGTCCCGACCGGGGTCAACTAGGGTTCTGAGGATTGACCAGATCTGGCTTGTCACTCCGTCACAGCTACCTGAGAGACAGGCAGCGCCGCCCACTGGAGACCCACAGCGACTGACGAGCACGCCGCCGCCTGGGGACGCTCACTGTCAAGAAAACAAATGAGTTGACCTTTGACCCTCACACTCCGTTTCAGCACCCCCTGGTGGCGGACGGATATCAAATGTAATATTAAAAGACTTGTACGCCACCAGAGGGTCAAAGGTCACCAGTGACATTAGTGTTCTAGGGCCAATCAGTATGCAGACGGCGTTCTACGAAGGCATTTCTGGTTCGGTCCGGAACTCGTCTCTTTGCTATATTTTGAATATGCTAATTTTTCGTCTTCTGCAAATTGAACAAATTTAATTTTCACTTTTTCTACGAATTTTGACATCTTTTTTTTTCTTTCGTTTTGTTGAATTTTAGATGTTGCAAATAGTGGATACGGTTGCAATTGCTAGCTGAAGAATATGGGGAATTTTTGAAATTCGCGACAATAGGAAATTTCAGGAAATTTAGGAAAACTTTCTAGACGACGAAAACTATTGTAGGTTTTTTTTTAAATAATACGTTTTGCTGGAAATTTTTTGTCGAAAACAAATATTTTATTGAAATTTTTTGGACTACTAATGGAAAATTTTATTTGTAGATTTTTGACCGAACTAGCCATTTTATTGGAATTTGTTTAATATGACATTGTTAAAAATCTAAAATGTAAACTTTATGGAAAATTTTTGATATAAAGTATAAGTTTAATAGTATGTTTTATACCAAATTTGTATAAAACTTCGATATGTAAGTTTTTATCCAAAATAAAAATTGCATGATACATTTAATCATATATGTAAAATTGTTTTTTTTTTTAATTAAACATTTCAGAAAATTTGAATTTAAAGATTTTTGGGAAAAGTTTGGAAAAAAAAAATCTAGCAAAATTTTGGTAGAATCATTACATATGTTTACATGGCCATTTTACATGTTCCGTAAATGTTCTAGTATAACATTATACTAAACGTTTCATGGCACATGTTTAATACGTGTAATGCATTGGATAGCGCTGTATTAAACGTTCATTTATAAGAAACACATTGTTACAAAGTTTTTAAAACACTTGATAAAATTTCAGTTTTTTTAATATCTATTAAATTGAATAGACCTAATTACATTTAATAAAGATAAAATTTGCAAATTAGAATATTTTTTAAATTGAAATTTCTATTTTTAACAGTTCATGATCGTCGCCATCTTGTGTTGAGCAGATTTTGGAGTTATACGGTTAACCAGTCAACGAATTGCAAGGTAAGAAAACTGCTTTCTCGTATATAGAAAAATATCAGGTGCTGGAAATTCAAAAGTGCCGGCTTTGGAGGTTTTTAGATAACGAGTGGTTATTGGCGATTAGTTAGTTGTTGTTTGTTAAATTGAACACATTCACCGTTTTAACTTTAGTTAATACTGCTTTCTATGCCAAAGTTGCTCGTTTGGGGGCGCTGCTTTCGATCTGGAACTGGCCCTTCTTCGATTTGATGAACTTGTGATATCTGAAAAAGAAAAACAATTACAACTATACTAGCGACATAAAATTCTAATAGTTTTGGATAAACGTGTGGCCCTTCTTGGCATAATTCCGCCCTATTTAAGCCATTCTGGGCTTAAACGTTGTATGTAACAACGCTTTTTGGCTTATTCCAGCACAATTTAGGGGCCTTCTTAGTTTCATCCGGCCCTGCCTAGAGACCCTTCTTGCCTTAATCTTCTCATGCTAGAAGCCCCTATGCTTGACTGTGTCCGGCTAAGAGCTTGTCTTAGCTTAATTTAGCTCCTCATAGACCCCTTCTGGGCTTACTTAATCCAACCCTGTTTAGATGCCCTTTTTGGCTTACTCCAACCTTGTTTAGGAACCTTTTTTGGCTTTCTTAATCCAACCCTGCTTAGATGCCCTTCTTGGCTTATGTAATCCAACTATGTTTAGGGACCCTTTTTGCCTTCATCTGTGCATGTCTAGTGGCCCTTCTTGGATAAATTCATACCATTTTAGGAGCCCTTTTGGATTAATCCGGGCCTCTCCCATAAGCCCTTGTCGGCTTGATTCGACTGTTCTTGGCCTTTCTGTATTCCTTTTTCAAGGCTTAATCCAGCTCATCATAGGGCTCACGTTTTCTTAATCTAACCCTGTTTATGAGCCCTTCTTCGATTAATAAGGGCCTGCATAGAGGACCTCATTGGCTTTAAACTGCCCTGCTTAAAGGCTCTTGTTGGCTTGATACAGCTCTATAAAGGACACCTTCTTTGTTTAGTTCAGCTCCTCATAAGGGTCCTCCTGGGCTTAACTCAGTCTTATTTAGGCGCAGTTATTGGTTTAAGGCCTGTTTAGGGAAAATTAGTCATACGAGTACAGGAGAAATCATGTATGACTAATTTTCCGTAACGTTAACACGAAAAAATCACACCGAAATGAAGAGAGAAAAAAGACAAAAGCGTCGAAAGTTATCTTTTGTTGTTATATTCAGGCCCTTAGTAGCGCCATCTGGCTACCCTATTGGATATTATTTTCAATGTTATCTCTTATATGGGTTGTACCACCTTCTCCTCCTCAACTGTAATATATTCATAGCAGTTATCTGTCGTGTTTTAAAGGAGTCTAATCACGAAAGCTTAGCTTTTTTTTACGATGAAGCTGTTTTTTTTTATCAGTTTTCTAACTTCCTTTTCGTTGGTTTGATTTGTGGCTGAGGCGCTTCTGCCTCCGTCTCTTTCGCATCCGGGACCTTCTTAAATGCAGATTGCGTCATCGCGATATGGCTTTTGGATTTTGCATAATGAACGAACCAACCCTCTTTTTCCTAAAACCTCCATTCCTCCCCCCTCCCACACACTCATTTCGATAACAATTTCTCATTTTTTGAACCTTACAAAAAACCAAAGCTCACGTTAACTATAATCTCTCGTTAAACTGAGGGGAAATATACATGGTAGGGCCTCATTCCTACCGGATGGTAAGGTCGTGTCGTTATATGAGAGAGAAAGGACGATATGAAACACCCCCATAACACAACTTTACCATTTGCCCCTTGAGGTTGTTAGCACATTCGTGCTTAACTGTTAGCACTGATTGCCAACCTTCAAGGGGCATGTTCTTACGTGTAGCTCTATAGTCGGCATACAAATGCCATATGAGATATTATAGGGTATCATTCAAACTAAGCAATACAAACAAATAAACGTAATTATTCTTGCCATATGATTAGGCATCCTTCAATAAATTTCAAACAAATAAATGTAACCATTTGCCCCTGAATGTTGTTAGCACCTTCGTGCACCACTGTTAGCACTGATTGCCTACCTTTAAGGGGCAGCGCAAGTTTTCCATCTAAAAGACGGCAAACCATACACATACCGAAGCTCTCACTATCTTTCCAACAAAATAATACAAATAAATAAACATGAAAGCGAGACTTTATAACATGGATTCATTGGCATTAAAAATGCGGTTTCTTGGTGAAAGATAACGTTATTTCAGCAAAAAGGGAAAAAAGTAAAAAAAAAACAGCTTTTGGATATGCAGAAAAGCAGCCTTAAGCCAAAAATGTTTTGTCATATTTTCATAAATGAAGAGAGTGAGAGATACAACTTTTTTTTTCACACAAATAGGACATTTTTTTGGTTGTATGTTCACGAATGCACACGGTGTCAAACGGCTTACTTGAATTTGGATATAAAAAAGCTACGTTTCTTATAGATTAAGGCGTTATCACAGTTTCCCCTTTTACCCTCCCAAAAACAGAATGAAAAACCCCTCTGTAAAAAAAGTACAGTCTCTACATAAATTAAACACGAAAAGAAGCCCTCGCGATGTTAACTTAATGTCGTTTGTTATCCTTCCTCGTAAATATATACATTTTTTGTGGTAAAATGTCAACTTTGGCGATAAGGTGGATCCTCCTCCTCCTTCATCTTAAGTATATACAAATAAGGGTAAAGAAGGGAGGAGAAAAAATGTAAATTTTTGTTCAAACCTTTTCTAAACCCTGGCGGCCTTTTTAGCATTTTGGGGGCTCGTTATATCAGTGTGTGGCATTCAAATGTAAGAAGGCTGCTGACGATTTGTATACACGAGTGTATACAAATGTGTATACAAATATAATCAACAAAAAAATTTGTTCGTCAAATCGGTTTTTTTTGGGAATGGGTTTTCTGACGAAAATGTGCTTGAGGGGGAGGTTGTGTGAAAAAAGAGGAGGATTTTGTGTCGGAAAGATATCGATAAATAATAATATACATAAGGCGATAATATACATATTGCGGATGATATACTTGTATACTTGGGAATCTCATAGTGTTACGCTATAGGCATCCAGTACGAATTTCAATAAGGACATAAAAGAGGTTTCTGTCTAACATTTTCAAATTCCTACAGAATTGTGAAAATGTCAACTTTTATATATCTTCTGGAATACCTTATGGATTTAATTATAGAAAACTTGTATATAAAACTTAACAATATCGACATTGTATTAACAATTCGGAACTTTTTGTATAAAATATTAGAACTTTCGACAAAATTATAAACAGAATATTGCATACTTATAACTATTGTAAGGGCTAAAATACCGAATCTCATCGATGACTGAACAAGCCAAAACTGTTTAATTTCCAATTGCACGGGAGTTTACAAAACAAAGATCACGTGGGCGGCCCCGATAAAATACTACTCCCACGAGCCCGAGCTCGTGCGCACGAGAAAACCAGCAGGTGACCACCTCGGTCCACCTCCTCACCCGGACTGCCCTCTCTGTTCCTTCGAGCTTCTCAGCAAACCTTGTATGGCATGCCGGTGAGCTCGGGGCGACAGAGAGGGTTACATAATTTACATAACTCACGTGTATCACATTCCTACACATTCCAAACCCGCACTTGCATACCGGCCGCCCGACCCTAGACCCCCAAGGTCATCACACTATCAATAGTATTAATAAGTTTATTTTAAATTTATGTTCGTATATTTTACCAACATTTCCTTTGTTTGATATAAAGTTCTTTCTTTTGATAGGTTAATACTCTATTATGATATGACTGTGTTGAGCGATGCATTACTCAGCTCAACACACCCATTTCACTGGGTTTCGCAGCATTTAAAAAATAACTTAGATTCAAGACCCTCATCTTACTTGCAACTACAAAACCATCGTATTACAAGTAAATTCTTGGACAAATGTTTTCCTTATAGGAGTTATCCTATCTGGAATAACATACCCCTCGAAATTCGAAGAAGCTTGTTCGTCTGTTCTTCCTTCGCCTGTATGCACGGTTGCAGGCATTGGAAAAGGAAAATTCGATCATTTTTTATTGAATACTCATAATGTCTTTGCATTCGTACGTGTTTTCCATTTTTGTATTCTTTTCCTTTTAATGGTTTTTTATTTCTGGACTTATCGTCCATTATGTACTCCTTGAGAGTGTTGCTTGAATAAATAATAATAATAATAATAAATACCACATTCCCCTTGTTAGCAGGTTTCCACGATGAGCACCTAAGTATGCATTGTTTGCCTGCATTCAGGGGCAACTCAACAAATTTCCCAAGCCTTTCAGAGACTTAAGAAAGTATCTTAAGTGATTCCTTACTTAGTTAGGTCAATACATGCTTCATAACGCCTTATAATTTGAGTAATACTTGAGCACATTAAAACTCGGGATTTTTTCTTCTATGCTGCAGTTGAGAACAGATTAAAAATGTCATAAAGTTCAGCATTCAATTATTGCTTTTTTATCCGGCCCTAAAAACGAGGAGCTGATTAGCATACGGAGGGATTTCTCAGAATAAATACAGCTGTAAAAAAAGTATAATTCGGAGAAAATTGTTATTAAAGAAGCTTTCGATGCTTTTTTTATGAACACATTTCTAATAAGTAGATAAACGAAGGAAGTCACGGACTTAAAAAGCTTTTTTTTTACTGCCTTATAATATGAAAACGACTTTTTTAAACGTTTTTTTTTCGCCACATAATGGCTTATTTTCGTTCGCCGTGTAATGAATGCCCAACAAAATAGCTTCGAAATTGACTTCTTTGCGACTAAAATCGAAAATTGACGACAAAAAAAGTGACGAAAATGAGTTTTTATTGAGCGAGAATAAAATGTTAAAAAATGGCAATTGTGAAAAGGCTTTCGTTTTTCAATGCTTGTATACAAAGTGCGAAAACTGTATACAAATGCAGCAGTTTGTATACACCATCTAATTGAAAGCGAGCTTATTTTTGAAAAGACGAAAGGGCCTCTCCCTCTCTCTCTTATTGTCGCTAAGCATTTTCAGAGGAAATGTTGCCGAATGAATACAAACAAATAAATAAACCAAAGTCAATTAGTAATATTACGCGGCTTAATTTATCCCTACATTAGGGCTGTTTCTAAATTGAGCATATTGCTCACAAGGCTCTGCTCACGCGTTGCTCAGGATCAGTTTGTATTC
>JAQGBW010006402.1:0-10660 GCA_034698625.1 Julus scanicus
TTAATGAAACCCCAAAAATACCTACTTTGAAACCTATTTGAAACTTTAAAGATACATCAATATTTTTGTAAGGGATAACATGGACTGTCCCTTTATAAAAGGACTGGGACTGGTAAAAATGTCCATTATTTAGAGGTGTCCATTATTCGGGAAAGTCCGGTAAGGGAGTTACCACTGTATAAAAACCCTTCTCAAGGGAGCCTTGATTCCAGTATAGGTATCACAGAACACGTACTGTATTTTATTCACACTTCGCTTAATTATTTCTTTAGATGCCCTCTCGATGAAGTATATACTTCATAGCAAGTTGTTTCTATTGACAATGGCCAGTGTGAATTACGTCGCTTTATAAGTTTAACCATGTTGTTGTGTTCTCGCCAAAGCATTACAGTGTGTATATAATATTCATGCATGCACATCGTGCTGCTCATCTTTTTTGTTTCTTTCAGTTTCTGAGTGTGCAGTCCTAACTAACAGTGTTACAAGGGTGTGATCCTCTCCTGGCGACTTGTGTGGGTTTTGAAAAAACAAAGTTAAGTGCACATTTTTGTTATATTTTTACGAGTGCTCGGAATTTCCATTCATTTCCTTAAAAATGCAAAAAGTTAAAAAAGTTGAGCGGTGACAAACAGCGTCGCCTAAAGATTAGTTTAAATGTTCCAAAAGCCTTGAAAAAAGTTAAAGTTACAGAACATTACATGCAAGAGGTAGAATATGTTGTACTATCTACTACCAGGGCTACTGATGACTAAATTTGTCAGATTCTGCTGAATCATCGTCAACTGAATTTAGATCTCTTGTAGTACCACAACAACCTGCACAGGTCTGTGATGGCCGAAACGTTGACAATGAGTCTTCAGACAGTGATACGAGTATGGAAAATGAGTTAACATATTAACCAGAGTCAGATCTAAGTGATGATGATGACCCTCATTTCGAAGTTGACAGGGATGACAAAAGTTTACGAGAAATGTTACAAGACTGGGCTTTGACATATAATGTGCAACATAACACATTCAGTGGTTTGCTTCAAATTCTGAGAAACTTTCATAAACTTCCAAAGGACCCACGGTCTGTTCTTGGAACTCCACGCTCGTACCAAGTTACAAAAGGGTATAAAAGATGACCTACCAAATAGCGAAGACGGGGTACAACTCAGTTTAAAAACAAACATCGATGGTCTTCCACTATTAAAAAGCTCTGCAATGCAGTTTTGGCCTATCTTATGCATTCTGATTGAGTCAGAAAACCAAACGCCATTTCCTGTCAATGTTTATTGCGGTTCTTTTAAAGAACTCTTTCTAAAAGAGTTGGTTTCCGAAATTAAGTTGCTTTCTGAAAATGGATTTCAATTCAATGTAACAAATTACATCCTAAAACTTACTGGTCCTATCATTTGCGATACCGCTGCAAAATCTTTCGTTAAATGCACTAAAGGGCATATGGCCTAAAGCAGCTGTGACAAATGCACACAGAAATGCATTTGGAGAGGTAGAATGACATTTCCAGAAGTTGACTGTGAATTAACAACTGACGAATTGTTTAGACAAAAAAAGGACCCACAACATCACCTTCACAAAAAATCTCCATTTTTTGATATTCCAATTGACATGGTCAACCAGTTTCCCGGTGATTACATGCATTTGATCTGTTTGGGAGTTACCAGAAAAATTCTAATACAGCTGACAAGAAAGAAGGGTAGAGGACGCATTTCAAAGGCCCATGTAAACAATTTATCCGATTTCCTAACCGGACTAAAAATACACGTTCCTCTTGAGTTTGCTAGAAAACCTAGACCTATTGCTGAAATGGACAGGTGGAAGGCAACCGAGTTCCGTCAGTTCTTGTTGTACACGGGTCCTGTTGTTTTAAAACATAATTTGTCACGCCCTTACTACGACCATTTCTTACTGCTCCATGTTGCAGTTTCAATTCTGATAAGGACAAACATTACAGACCATGCAATTCAGTATGCCGACCGCCTCTTGAAACAATTTGTTTTGGAAGCTATTAATCTGTATGGTGCAGAATTTGCAATTCCAAATGTCCATGGACTTGTCCACATTGCGTAAGATGTAAGAAGATTTGGTTGTTTAGATGCTTACAGTGCATTTCCCTTTGAGTCACATTTGAGAGTTCTGAAAAAACTCATCAGATCGCCAAACAGGCCTTTGCAGCAACTTGTGTGAAGGCTCCACGAAAAGGATTACTTTAGTGGCAGGCAAAACATTTTGTTGCAACGTGGTGAAATGGTCCTTTGGGGTTTACATAAAAATGGTCCACTTGTGGAGAACATTCATGGTGATCAATTCCGCAAACTTATCACCCTATCTTTAACAATTTCAACTTCTAATGTAAACAATTGCTGTATGATGAAAGATGCATCTCTTGTTTTAGTGATGAACATAGTTAAGCAAAGTAATGGATTGATTTACATCATCGGTAAATCGTACAAAAACATAACTGTGTTTTACAAAGTGCCTTGCAAATCAACATTGCTTGATGAGTTTTCAGCTCGAAATTTATCAGAAAACATAAAAAGTGGTCAGCACAACAGATTAAGAATAAGTGAGTTGCTCTTCCAAGTGGAAACGGAGTTGTTATATTTCCTTTACTGCACTTAAAATAGGCATTTTGCAAATCAGCATTTGTGTTTATGTTTAAACCTGGACCTCTTAATTGTGAAAAGTTTTGTCATCAATGTTCTATTATCTATGTCTACTGTTCATAGACATTTAAAATAACCTGTAGAAGCAATATACCGAGGTATTACATTACGTGGTATATTCGTTGCTTATGTTCGTTGACAGAGTGTCCTATGTCATACAGTTTGTTAATTCACCGAATGCAATAACGAGCATAGCATGGTCATTTTAATTTTCTTTGAGTCGGTAAGCCACTCAGTTAACCAAAAGGCTATCCCTCATGTCACATACGTATACAGGGCTCAAAGTAGGAAACTTTTAGGTGCGTCATTGCAGGTAGAGTATTTGGAAACATATACCGAAAGTATTCAGCTGACAATAAATATAGATCAGGACACAAATTATAGTTAAACCAGAAATGGCACACCTATGTTTCCAAATCGCAACAAAGAAAAAGAGTAAAGAAAAGTATTTTCTGAAATTTGATTTGTTTTTAACCAGTTGCGTCAATCTTGAAGCAGCATACAGATAATTAGGGAAAATATAAAGACTAACTACGTAAATTGAACATATTCCTAAATGGGTCGATCAACATGAACAGTCGAACACATAAATGGACATACACAAACTTACGATTATTTTCGCCTTTTTTTCCTCTCAAGATATTCACTTTATTTACTGATAAAACTTCTTTTTCTTCTCCAGAAAACGTTGAAAAAATCAAAATTGACGAATTTTGAAACAAGTGTAAAGCGCACATTACATTTTTCCACACCTTTGAACCACGGGCCTTGTTCAAAAAACGTGATTTCCTTGTTCCAATTTATGAAAAATTACTTTTTTTATAAGTTTTACCAAGTTTGTCATATTCCATGTACATTCTCACTATTCACAATTTACGGAATTTTCTTTTTCTAGCATTTACACTGTCAAGTTATGTGGTTCACTTCGTCCTTTTCATCGGAACACTAATAGTAGCTAATAATACGGTTCTTAGTTAACCCGAACTCATCTTTTCATCTAAAGGTCCCTAAATAAATCACATAGGATTAATGGTTACTTTTCCAAAAATATCATTGAGTACTACGTATCTTTGGTAAACCTTGAAATACACAAATGAATCTAGAACTCGAGAGGAATTTGCTTGTAGAGTGCATAAAATGTTATTGTGCCCCATGTCACTTTTGCATCATCTAAATCCAATGAAATAACCCAATTTTCCATAAAAATACCGTTTTTGAATGCCATTATTTGAGCTAAATAAAACACGTGTGCGTTACGTTTCTTTTTCATTGTGAAACCTACCACGGTGTCATATGCAATTAACACACATATGCATGTTATCCACACACATACACAAACACATATCAAGGTTATTCAAAAATATGCAAACACAATCGTTATGTTAAAAGTTACAGAGTCTAAGATTTCAGGTATAGCCTTATTCAACCACATTTTTTGCCGCATTATTTGACAGCTTTATGACAATTAGTGTGTAGAAAGAAGTACACCATATACAACTTGTCTAAACGTTACATTCACAAAGACACAAACACATATTCATGTTATACACACATACTAAAACATGTCTTTGGTGTTTTTGCAAAACAACTACATAAAACGCTTATCCTTAGCATTTTTTCATGTAATTTATGCTTGAAGGAACGGCAATGGGACAGGAAGACTTCACCTGCATAATACTGTTAACTGGATTTCCAGGTTAACCATGTACATAAACTCTTCCAATTAAAGAAATCTACAGCAATGTTGACATATCCTACCAAAAATCCGTTGGAGTTGTTCTTTTTTACAAGTGTTAAAATTTTGATGGCAGAACTTTATGCGATTTCACATGCAATTCAGACACACATCCATGTTATTCACATATCCTATGTGATCCACACAGATACACATTTCCATAGTATTTTGCCCATTTTTGGTTTAATATGTAACATAAGTTGTCAAACTCACATAATCGTTTAAGTGTTGTAATGTCAGGTGTGCATCTCCGTAAAGGCCGACTTAAGGTATTCCTATCTAACAAGGAAGTGTTATGCCACCTTGTGTACTAACAAACAGACAAATAAAGACTTCATGCCCCTTCTGGAAAAATGCAAGACAGGGTGAGACCTTTTTAGTCACACTTACTTTACATGTTGTAATTACACCAATGTTAACCATTATACTTTATTTGAAATTGGTCAGATGGCTGCGAGAAACACAGGTGTAGATTAAACAAATACATATGTTTCATGCACTGGCATTATTCAATAACAGGATGTTTGCATATGCGATTGTGTGTTTTACGGAGTCGAATCAGGTAGACATTGTCTGCAGTTCATGGCTCGTTGATGACGGAACCAAAGCTCTTTGGCCACCATACTCTATCAAACTTGACATTTCAAAACTTCAAAGACGAAGTGTACCACCTCAACCAAATTGGGTTGCCCACCCCATCACAATCAGATGGACAGCGGGTAATTTTCTGCTGCAAAATGGAATTTTTCGGGAATAAAAATTCGATTTTTCTAATGTAGACAACTGATTTTTCTGTGGTAAAAATGCAAATTTTCTGCAGCAAAATTGCAATTTTCGGGATTAAAAATCAAATCATTTTTCTTGAAAAATACACTTTTCGGTAGAAAAAAATTTTTTTTTCTCCAGTTAAACACGTGCACGTAATGGTTAGATTAGATTCGTTAACTTTAAAATCTCTTAAGATTTTGTAGTGTAAACAGGGTTCCCCTAGACCTGGAAAACCTGGAATAGTCAGGGAAGTTGGAAAAAACCTGGAAAAGTCAGGAAAAATGTAATATTGGGAGAAAAGTCGGGGAAATTTACTATAAAATTAGTTGAACTTTTAAAATAGTGAATTGTGCTGGAACAAAGTGCTGAACTTTAGGCCATATGGACAGAATAAGGGAAAATTCGTTAGCCTTCATAAGTTTTCTATCAGTGATGGTAATTTTCACATGTAGATGTTATATTTCGGTCCTTTTTGAATGGGATTAAAAATCCAATTTCCTGTGGTAAAAATGCAAGTTTTTTTCATTAAAAATAGAATAAAAATTCAATTTTCCTGCAGTTAAAAACTGATTTTTCTGTGGTAAAAATGCAAATTTTCTGCTGCAAAATTGCATTTTTCATGAATAAAAATCCGATTTTCCTACAGTAGAAAACTGATTTTTCTGTGGTAAAAATGCAAATTTTCTGCAGCAAAATTGCAATTTTCGGGAATAAAAATCAGGTTATTTTTCTTGAAAAATCCACTTTTCGGTAGGAAAAAGGCAATTTTCTTTTCAGTTAAAATACAAGTTTTTGGCAGTTTGAGCTGGTCAGGGAAAAAAATTTTAAAACCTGGAAAAGTCAGGGAAGTTGAATATTTTATTTGTGGAGAAACCCTAGTAAATTAATGGACCTTTGCCTATAATTTTTTGCTTAGTCGAGAACAATTCTGTGGCTAATTACCTGGCTTAGCTAAAAGTATACCGTTAATTTCCAACCAATATTTCAGAAACTTACAAAAAGGCTCGCATGATCGCTTTAGGCGATCTTTAGGTCTGATCTTTTTTAAAAAGATCAGAATTGACATCTGATGTGATGAGCGAGCAGGAAGCGGATGATGGAAATGCCTGCAAGCGAAAAAAAAAAATCCTAAAGCGATATGAGTATACTTTATCTGAGCCGTCATCCAGTGATACTGAGTGCGAGTTTGGTGACGATAGTACCAAATGCCTGGAAGTATCACGAAATGTTAGGCCGAAGATATCGGCACCAAAAACCTTATTCCAAAAAACTCAAAAGCATCAAAGCCCATCAAAGTTAATGACGGCTCGTCTTCCCTTCAAGGATGTAACAAATTCAAAGTCATCTTCTCCATGCCAGAGATCCCAGTCTTCCATTTCCAGTGCGGCACATACCACTCTGTGTGTCGGTGCCAATGAAGCAACAACCTCTCACCATTGGAATTTGGGGCTTCATTCCGGTGACCGAAACACACCTTCGTTCTCGAGAAAACCTAGTTGGCCGAAAACCATTGCTGAGCACGATAGACTTTTCAGTAGCCTCGGAAGATCGAGTAGCAGTAGTAGCGCAGGTGCCGAATACACGCAAAATGGTCTTTCCACTTTGGAGGCAAAATTATTAGGTAGGCCTAATTTCTCATTCATTCCAATTTGACTAATAGAGTATTGCCTAGTTTCTTTACAAAATATGACGTGAACGATGATTAAATCACAAAGTAAAATTTCACCTTGTTTTTGCTACATTTGCATTCCAGCATTTGAAAGAAGTGTATTCAAGCAACTTTAAGAGATGCGTAGCATATTAAAAGAAAACAACGAGTTACTCAGACAAGCCATGGCTGGAGCTTGGCGTTTTCCCGAAATGCCGGAAGACATGCCACAGCTGCCGTTGAATTCACATGATGCAGTATGTGTAGCGAAATAGTTTAGCTTGGGTTTGCTGTACCGAGGGTTTCATTTATCTAAATATGGCTGTTAATTGTAAATACAAAATCTTTCATCGATTGGTGGGGAGGATGTCAAAGACAAAACGAGAAAGGTGATGGCAAGGTTGTTAGGTAGAGTGACTGCAATGAAATTTAACTGGGATAAAAGAAAGGGGAAAAGAAGTTTCAAACATCTGAAATTGAGTTAAGTTGTACACAGTAAGACATCTTACAATGGACTTTCAAGTTGGTGTGTTTCCATAATGCAGATGGAAATGTTTTAATTAAATTTGTTTTTCTCTTAAATGTGATTATTTCGTGTTCGTTGCAGGAGCAATGATAAAGTCTTAAAATACTGACAAGACGTGTACCGTAACTATTGTTGAAAACGCGGTCAAACTTTGGTTAAAGGCAGCCAAGACCAGGTCCGCATGCAACCACCGTCCAGCTGTAGAAGTGTTGCCGGCAGTGAGAGAGCGTGAACAGCATGAGGAGGGGGGGCCGTAGGTTTTAAAGTGTCACCGTATGCATCAGTGTCGCGACCGTGCACCTGCAAGCGACATACACAAAGTATGTAGCTAGCGTAGACATTTACAAAACCAGAAACGTAATTCGACTACATTGTACTTTTTGTTGGATTTCCAGGTTCACTGTGTTCATAAATCAACCTGTTCTCTATTTGATATACAAATACTTTGGCAAATCAAGTCAGTTATTATATGAGCAATTGTGAATCGTACTAAACGTTGTGTCTGCATTTAGAAAAATTCCACAAAGGTACATGATGGTTTCCATTCTTATGTGACGTCTCTTGAACACATCTTCATTGAAAGAAACATAATTTAATGAAGTAATTATGCTTTTATCTTCTTTTTTTCCTTAAGAATCTGACAAGTAAATCATGTATGTGTACCGTCGCTTTGATGAAATTGTAGCAGAAACAGCCTAAGCATAAAGCCACCCACTTATTTCATGTTGGCGAGACAAGCTCAAAGAAAGGAAAAAACCTTGGTAAAAATGACTGATGAAAAACTTTTCCGTTAATTGTAGATGGCTCTGAAGCCAGGTCTCCATTGTACGTAAGTACACGGTTTTGCAACCATATGCAAAGCATTTTGCCCTCCAAATTCGTTTCAGCATTGAAGACATTGAACATGTCTGAAATAGAATTAAAATTAAGAGTATTTAAAAATGGCGGCTGAAACAAACCCGGAAGGCAAGCTGTTTTGCAAAATGTCTGTAAAAACGCGTAGTTACATACAATGTACGTGTTGGTGCAAACCCGGATGTGAAAGTGATTTGTACAAAAAATTTCATGTATGATTTTTGTTTGCTTAACTACTATGAATGATGTAGTGTATATAGTGTAAATATGTTTAATGATATAATTAAAAAATGTTTCATTCCTTTACATATGCGATTCTCTTTATTTTATTATTATCTGCATGTTTTTAACAGCGATTCATCCTCGAAGAAGCACCAGAAAGAAGGAAGAAAACAGTAAGTGATGTCTGTTTATATGTTTCAAAACCTATTTTTTAATTAGAAAAAGAAGCAAAAAAGGTTCAAAAATGGTTAAATTTAGGTCAAAATGTTGCCAAAAAGGTTAAATAATGGTTAAAATAAGGTGAAAAACAATGATAAAAAATTAGTTTAAAAAAAGTTTTTCTGGGTTGACACTTTTACTTACATTTTAAAGTTTATGAAAAAAGTTTTTTTAACCAATTGACTACGTTGAAAAAACGTTTTTTTACGTAAATTTCACCTGTGTGTGATGCCTGGGAAATAATGGACATTTTTACCAGTCCTAGTCCTTTTATATAGGACAATCCATGTTATTCCCTCTGGATAGAGGACACTCTGAAAAACGGATAGATATTTTTCATAAATTCAGAAATATTTTTGATGAAATATTTGATGAATTATAAAAGAAACTAAGTTTAAATGATGAACTGTTTCGTTTTTATTCCTCCTGGTAGAACAGATTCATAAAAACTGATTTAGTTTTTTTTTCAAACTAGCACATGCAATGCAACAACAAGAAAAAAAACCGCATGTGCAACTCAGCACATGCTACTGTCACACAACAGGGAACATTTGCATTATTCAACACCCCTTCTCTAATTTACCTGGAGTGTTGACTTAAAAATTGAAATCCGATGCCTTGAAGCCATCTCTTGAAACCCAGGAGTGGCAAGGGCTTGGTAAGCACGTCCGCCAGCATTTCAGCACTCTGACAGTATTTAAGTGATGATTGTCACATCGCATGACGATCATTGTATCGACGTGTTTCATCTTTTGAGTGATCCTGTCCGACTCGATCATCCTAATGCAGGCTTAATTGTCCTCCAGCACAATGATCGGCGCATCGTTTAGCTCTCCTAGATCCCGGAGTAGCATCCTTAGCCATAATAATTCTCTAGCAGCCAAGGATGCAGCAACATATTCTGCTTCCGACGACGAGAGAGACACTGTATCCTGCTTATTGCTTGTCCAGGAAATAGCACCTCCTCCTAACTGGATGATGTAGCCGCTTGTCGATTTGCGGTCAGTTCGATCTCCAGCAAAATCTGCATCAACGTAACAACGCAAATCGAGCTTGCTTCCTTGAAAAACCATCTTCATTTCTTGAGTATGAGCGAGATAACGCATAACTCGCTTCACAGACATCCAGTCTGCTTCTGTTGGACTCTCGACCCGTCTAGCTAAGAGTCCCACTGCAGTGGCGATGTCTAATCTTGACACTGTAGCCAGGTACATCAACGATCCAACGGCTTGCCGATACCTATGGTTTTTCGGCATTTTCTTGCTCAGTCCAGGATCCGCCATGAGGAATCCTGTCTCCATTGGAGTGGCCACTGGTTTGCAACCTGTGAGCCCGTATTTAGTAATCATCTTATCAATCTTGGCTCCTTGGCTCAACAGGAAAGTTCCATCTTACTTTCTTTCGATCTTGATACCAAGGTAATGGGACACACTGCCCAAATCTTTCATCTCAAAATAGCCATTGAGTTGCTTGCCGACACATTCCGTGGTCAACGATCCTTGCCAACGATTAGCAGATCGTCGACATAAAGCAGAATGTAAATAGGTTCCTTATCCCCTTCTTTCCTGATAAACAGACACTGATCAACCTTATTCTGTATGAAATTTAACTTCTGAAGAACTTCATTCGCCTTTTGGTTCCATTGACGAGCTGCCTGTTTAAGTCCGTATAAGCTCCTTTCTAGCTTCCACACCTTCTCCGAGTGAGCTTTCTCCTCGAAACCATGTGGTTGCTCCATGTAAAGTTCTTCTTCTAGTTCCCCGTTGAGGTATGCACTTTTAACATCCATCTGGCGAACGTGAAGCTTCTTTACAGCAGCCACAGTTAAAAGCATTCGAATTGTTTCATGATGTACGTACGACGGGAGCAAAGGTTTCGTCGTAATCTTCACTAAAACTTCTGACTGAACCCTCTGGCAACCAGTCTAGCGTTGTGGGTGTACACATGTCCATTTCCATCAAGCTTGGCCTTAAATACCCACTTGCAGGTAATCGCCTTCTTGCCTGGAGGAAGATCCGC